>JAYJMF010000027.1:410075-427291 GCA_036873715.1 Salvia sclarea | reverse complement strand
ACCGTGCTGCGTCGATGCTCCGCGCCGCACCACCGCTGCTCTGTTGCGCACCCTCTCCCCCACCCCTAACTTACCCCTTCTCTCTCTCCTAACCACAAACACCCCCACCTCCCACCTGCGCTGCTACACAGCGCCATTCCCACCGCTGCTCTGTTGCGCACCTTCGCCGTCGCGTTGCGGTTCTATACGCCGCCCCCGCCGCGTTGCTATGCTGCGCGCCCTCGCCGCCGCGCTGCGCCGCGCCATCCCCGCCAGTCACCGTTGCGCCACTTGCTAGATCTGTGCTGCTGCTTTGTTATTGCCACCGCGCGTCGTCTCCCTTCGCTAGATCTGTTGCTGCTTCGTTGTTTGTTCGCTACGTCGCCGCCATTTTTATCCATTCATAGTTTCTCGACTGTCACACGGTTTACAGGTTATACGATTTAAATTAAATCGTGTAACCGTGTTGTATAATACGGTTACACGATTACATAGATTAAATCGTGTAACCATGTAATGTTAAACCGTGTAACGAATTAAGTGAGTAATGGCATTTTGGACTTTTTAAGTCCAAAAGTGCTAGTATTTCCATATTTGAGAATAGAGTGCTAATATTTCCAATAGATGTTTAAATAATGTTATTTTCACATTTGCCTCTTTAAAAAATACATAAATGTAATTTAAATATAATTATTCGGACGATCGCTGTGTCGTACTCGTGGCTGCGCGCGGCTTGGCTCAGTCGTCCATGGTTAAGCCCTCACCAATCACTGTTTTGTTCTTATGAGTGTAAATATCAGTTAAACTTCAAATTATATCCATTTTATAAAGAATATCTTACATTATTAGAAATATTTATTCAGACGGTAAACTATTTTAAGAAGAAAACGATTTCAAATAAGAACACCCTATCTCTCAATCACATCATCCATGCATATCTTAGTTTGCACAAACGCAAATAAATGGTCTTAAAAATTCCGTTAAGATAAATATACTAGTAATAATTTTGTAAAAAAGGTGTTGCATCTTTCCCAACCTCTCAATTCTAAAATATATTTGGGAGTTCACATGCAAATAAAAACCAAAATTCAACAAATTACGGTCGAAAACGACGTTGTGCGGTAGGTTCCAAGAAGTGGAGCCGCCGACCAAAAGCTTTAATACAAATGCTTCTCTTTATCTCTTTGTGGAAGAGGTTGGCAGTGCATAACCATACCCCTAATTAACTTAATGAAAATGATGGATCACGATAATATTATATTGCATTCAAAATTAAATAAAGAAAATTTGACGAAAAAGACTACTTGGACCCCTCCAAATTAATTAGTCCTAGGGGTGTCACAAATTGTCTTCACTTTCGATTTTTATTTTACACAAGACACAAGTTGCTGGACCATTCAAATATATCATACAATGTGTTCATGTGAAATTGTGAATGCACTAAAAAGAGTCACTGTGGAGGTGACCTGCGCATCGACAGTAGATGATGATGGTTAATGACTACGATTTTTCATATGAACTTGAGGAAAAAATGGGGGACTTTGAGAGAAGATTGAGGGATCAAAATAGAGAATGATTATTGTAGTGGTTTAAAGTGGTGGAGGTGGTGGAACTCCTCGGTAAACCACTGCCTCCTCCGATTTTTTTTAAAAAGAATAAACTCTGCCACATATCGCTTATCTAGGTTGTTCACATGAATACAATGTGTAGTCCTGATGTTGATCATATATATACATACATTGATACACATATATAATTATATATATGTATATATTTGGTGCATGGGGATCTATTTGGATCTCTCTTTATAATGTAAACTAGAAACCAAACATAACTTTAGTATTCAAAAAATATTATTTTGCAAGTGAAAAAAATATAATAATCGAGGAAAACATTATTTTATGCATAAAAAATATAGTAATTGAAAAGCATCATCTAATGACTAAAACATATCTCATTAATTAGAAAATCAATCTTGACCATCCATCAATCAAGATCTACAAATTAGATTGGACATCCTAACTAATATTATCGAGAAGTATCCTATTTAAACCTATGCATTTATATATTTGTATATATACAACGTGAAAAAGCATAACAAAAGCTGAAAATATTATTTTATGCAAAAAAAAAATAATTGTCAAAAAACATTATTTATGCATACAAGAGCACATTTCATTTGGAAAAATCAATCTTGATAGCCTATCAAATATCAAGATTTAGGGATATGATTAAATTAAATGGATATGTTAGGATTTCAATTTGGCCCCACCTATATATAATACTTTTGTGATATGAACTTTGATATCTAGTCTTGACCTCAAGTTGGAATTTATTGTAAATTGTTGATCAACACTTTGATTAGATAAAGAAATCATTAAAAATATATGCATTACATTTCCAACTAAAATCTAAGTAACCGAAATCAACATGGCATCCATGCATTTTAGGTTGGGGATCCGGCGGAGGGTCCTATTTGAACTTAATTAAATTTATTAGTGAACGTGTACATGTATATAAAGATGATTAATAATATTTGCAAATGGGGATGGTCTGTGTTAACGATTGAAAGAAATGTGGAAAAAGATTAAAGGGCGTAATAGAAAAAATGTAAGGAAAGAAGAATCTCGAGAGTAATTGTATCCAAACGAGGCACATCCACTTGAAGCGGATTAGGACAAAAGTGGATGATGCTTGATTGGATAGAATTACAAGGATTCCTTGCCTTGCCTAATGCTTAACAAATGGAGTACAATTTATAGGAGAGATATCCCATGATTTTATTGCCTCATCAAGAAACTTTTAGTTTAACCTTAATTTGGAAGCCCATGCAAATTCAGACTCTCTGATTAATTAGTTGGTAGATGACGTTTAGGTCGCCGGTTTATTTTATGTTTCATGTGTTTTCGCTCATATACATGATATTTTCACTAATACAAAACCTTGCCAATACTAATTTCCAATTCATAAATGCGTACACTATTTAGAACATAATACTATTTTTTTAAATTGTCCATGCAATAGCTCTATTAGCTACTACAATAGCAAAACTAACTCTTGTTTATCAGACACAAGATATGGTTATTTCATTCTTGCGTTGGACTTGTTTTGTAGTTCAAAATAAATAAATTAATAAAATCACCATATTTTACTAACTATTTCTTTAAAATGCCATTATGTCACCAATTTTCTAACTTTGGCACACGCCGAATCCCGTGCAACTCAAAGTGCAAAGGCATGCTAGGATTTAGCTGCGATATAGGAGTAACAATATATACTAGTAAGTATCTTTTAAAAAAATGTTCAAAGCTTTGCATTTTAATTTTTCCGTAGTTTGAAAGCCAGAGGGAAATAATCTTATACCGATTTCCGTTCCTGCAACTAATGTTACAAGCAGAAATTTCACTCAGCTCCTTAAAAGTCTGACAACCAATATTTGGTTTATTTACAAGACTTTATTGATGAAATATTATCGCATGTTTGATTTGTGTGATTCATCCGTAATGGATTATTCAATTCGTCATCCAACCACTTATTTGGGTGATAATTTATCATCCCAAATTTGAGTGGGTTGATATTTAATCATCATTCACTCCATAATGTAAAACTATAAAAATTATTTTGATTAAAAATATGTTGCTAATTTTTTTCCTCGAAAATTTGAATCTTTTCTTTATTTTTAATTTTGATGCAGAAATTCCACGTTACGGAGAATTCGAAATCGAAATCGAATCTTTATTATGATAACTTTAATAATAGAGAAAAATAATAAAATAATTATATTTTAATCTATATTTTAATCATAATCCTTCAATTTAGCCGATACATATAATCAATCTATCCAATCTAGGAATGACAATGGGTCGGGTACCCATTCATTATGTATTTCCCAAATCCAAACCCGTCTAAAATTTTTAAACCCAAATCCGACACGGGTATTAACTTTAAGACTCATATCCGACCCGAACTCATTGGGTAATACTCGCTAATTACCCATCCAAACCCGTTTAGATATAAAATAATTAAATATTAACTATCATGATATTTGATACACAATGATCAATTAATGAAAATTATAACACTATGAAATAAACATTATAATAATTACAAGACGAATTAACGTGCATAACTTATAATTTGTGAGCATAAACAAATTCAAAATGACAAATAAGAAAAAAATGTAAATTTTACCAAAAAATTTTAATTCGAAGGAAAAAGTTAGAAGAATTCAAACTGACCCAATAACAAATCGGACCCAGTAGAAAGAGAAGAGTTATTTTTAATATCTTCTTTACAAAAAGAAAAAAGATGAATGCGTAAAGAAGATAAAATTAAAATTGTTTAGAATTACGAATAAATTAATTATCATATGAGAAAAAGTATATGTAAAGAGATGAATTGAGGCTTGATTTACATAATGGAAAGCAAATTCAATATATGTAATGTAAGACAAATATTATGTATATATAAAGTGAGTATATATATAAAATCTATAATATATATAAATGAGTTCGGATAGCGGGTACCCATAACTAATTTATCAAACTTGACCCAAACCCGTCACGGATATTAGGCTAGGCTACCTACCCAAACCCGACCCAACAGAATTTGGTAAGTACGAATACCCTTGAAAACCCGATCCATTGCCATCCCTAATCCAATCATAAGATTAAACGATCCAGGTAACCAATCAAGAGACTATTCAATGAAGTGATCAACCTTATATTCGTTTCATCCACCAAAATTACCCGAGTCATCTCGCCGGACTGCCTAATTCTTTTTTAAAAAACATATATATATATTAGAATTGTGGAAAAGCCCAAGTAACCCAACAACAAATAGATCAAGTTCACACAAAACCAGTATTGTAGACTTATATGAACAGTAACACCACCGAAGGGAGGGGCAATATCGGGATAAAGTTGCGACGGCCGCCTCATTTTCTTTACGTTCTCCGGCAACACCGCCATCTCTCTCCAGGTTTCTCTCTCCTCCGATCCTACTCTCTTCTTTATCTTTGTTGATTGACCGTAGATATCTCTTAGAACTCCATGCGATAAGGTTTTCTGATCATTCTACTCATCTACACAACTCATATTTAATTCTATACGGAATATTACTATTCTGACTATAGCTTTGCTTCTTCCTCTACGTGATCATTTAATGAGTTAGCTCCAATTCTATTTATTTCAATTGGTCGTGCTCTGTTATTCGCAAATTGTGCTTTCCCTAAGCTCTGCGGAAGCGAATTATATGCTGAACTTTTTAAGCTTTTGCGTGATTGTATGCTGATTAGAGGACGATGTTTTCTGCTCAAGCAAACTTTTTCACTACAATGTTCTGCTATGGGGTTTACACGATTTCTATCAAGTTATTCTCATACCTGCCTCTTCACTGACACTTGATGCTTCTTTGTTATTGTTAATGTTACTTCTCCTCTTTGTTGTTAGAGTAAATTCACATGATGCTTACCTATAGTGGCAGTTTCTACCGTTGTGGTTTTGATTTGCAGCTGTTGCTTTTTTGGAAGAAACGAGATCGACACCCTTAGTTGATTGTGAGCGATGATTAGACTCTTTGATTCTCATTGTCACTTACAAGATTCGAGAATTTATAATGTGGCTCCTAAACTTATAAAAGAGGCCCTTGATAGCGGCGTCCTTCACTTTGCCGTGAATGGAGTGTCCGAGAAGGACTGGCATTTGGTGAAGGAGATGAGCGACACCCATCCTTCAGTTGTTCCAAACTTTGGCCTTCATCCCTGGTTTATATCTGATAGAACCCCCGATTGGCTCACGACATTGAAAGATTTCCTCGTGGCTACTCCCTGTGCTGCAGTTGGAGAGGTTGGTTTGGACAAAGGCTCTATAGGGAAGAAGATAGATTTCACGGACCAAGTTGAAGTCTTCCGCCAACAGCTCCAACTCGCAAAGGAGCTGAACAAACCAGCATCTATCCATTGTGTGCGTGCCTTTGGTGATCTTCTTAAGATACTGAAATCTGAGGGGCCTTTCCCTGCCGGTCTGGTATTGCACTCGTTTCTTGGCTCTGCTGAGATGGTTCCTGAATTGTCTAAGCTCGGTGCTTACTTTTCGTTTTCTGGGTTTCTTATGTCTATGAAAGAAAGCAAGGCGAAGAGAATGTTGAAGTCTGTTCCTCCTGAAAGGATTCTGTTGGAGACGGATGCACCGGATGCTAAACCAAGCTCAGTAGACCTGGATTCTCTATTTGTGATCTCCAATCCAAAAGAGGTAAGTGGTGATGCAGATGAAGGTAAAGCGTCTTCCGTGGTCGAGGAGACTATCAATCATCCTGCAAACATTCATCACATCCTTGCTTACGTTGCCAAGTTGCTTGAGATGGAGGAAAAGGAATTGGCTGAACTGAGCTATGAAAATGCAGTGCGCCTCTTCTCTTACAAGGGTTCAAAGTTGGTGCAGAATCTCTAAAAGTTTATCACGTTTTGTATGGTCTGGGTGTGATCATGAAAATTTGATGTAAAAATTGAAGGATTCATGCTTTGTATTCATCCAAGAGATGTAATATAGTGAATACAAGAACTTAAATCAAAGAAAGATGTGCTTCGTCAATCTGCAGCAGAGTTGTCTAATTAATGCAGGATGCTTATAATACTTGATTATGGATAGAATATGGTTTTTAAGCTCTCCAATTTGAAAAGTATGCCAGGAATTTGTGGCCATTTAAGAGCAGAAGCATGAATGATTCATTAAAACAAGCTTAAAGTTGTGCTGTACAAAAGTTACATCGGTTCCAGAACCTCAAAAAACTGCATGAAAAACCTCAGCATAAAAAGTGTTGCATTGCTAGTGATTCACATCATTCACGCTTTTTCTGCAACTTGAGTTTTGCTTCTATGTCTCCACTGTAAGGTGCAGTATAGTATGCATATTGATGGAGTACTGCGTAGAAGACCATCTCAACACAGACTAAAACGTTCTGAATTGCTTCTGCAACATGCTCTGTCTCTAACCAGAAATGATGAGATCGGAGAATGCCCATGTCCACCAGAATGTGAAGTAACAATCCCTGCATTTCATTGGGAAGTTTAACAAAGTTGAAATTTATTTTGTTATAAAGCCCCAATTCACAAACAAGTATCTGACATTCTACCAGATATATTCATCATATTCTAAATTGCAGAACCAAGTATGAAGGGATTCAAAATGCTAGAATACAGAATACTTAGCAGTTTCATAAACAGTAAGAGGCGATGCTCATATTGTATAATGCAATAATATAAGCAAGTTTCTTCATATTTAATCTTGAAGCACGTGTTTCAAATTGATTTTCTATGAAGATTTGTCATTCAACAAGTGTTGCTAAGCACCAACAAAATTAATACATATTAATTCTCACAGAAGTATAAGCAGACTGAAAATATACGCCTTAATCAAGCTGTACAACAGAACTAGGTTATACCTTCAATTATACACAAATCTAATTGCATTTGTGCCTCTCACAAATAAAGCAAGCAAAATAAGATGCCAAAATGTAGTTTTCATTTGGTCTATGCTCAACAATCCATTCAATGGTGAAGCTTTCTGGTCTAAGCATGCAAGTCCTTATTATTATAGCTATCTATCTTTGTTTATTTAATGCAGATAACATGAAATGAAATCACCATCCAAGTTGTCAAGCTTTGAATGAACTTCGACAATATCGTCGGAATGAACGAAGTCCCAAGCAGGCAATGAAATGAGCACAACAAGATACACAAGGAAATTCGAAGAATTCACTTAAATAACTAAAGCTATTGCATGAGTAGGGTAATTGGGGGAAGCAAGAAGCGGCATTTACCTGCCAAAAACTGAAGAAAACAATTCCTTTGATGCAGATAAACTTTGAGAGAGGCTCATGTGGTTCCAATTCTTTGGCGAAGACATGATAGAAGACGAGCAATGAATACATGGCCAAAAGAATCGATGCATTGAGGAGAATGGTGAATGCCCAACTGAGCCAACTGGGATACATCCCAATGAATTGCAATGCCATCATCAGGATAGAACAAACAGGACGAATAACAACAAATTGCCAGGTCCACTTGTTCAGAAGTCTCAATGTCTCCTGATTCAAATGACTCTTTCTAGGCTGCATATTTTACAGAAAATGATAGCTGTTACACACAGATTCATAATCTAGATAATCCAACTGAAAAATAATTTAGCAGCAGAAACCCTAGTTTTCTCAATCAGCATAACCAATTTTGCAATTCAGCCCCAGAAAACACAAAGAAAGGGAAAACCTCACCAGGAGAAGATTCATTGGAAACGGAAGGTGAATCTCCCTCCCCTTAATCTCATCAGGCACAACATTTCTGCTCGTCGAGAGATTCGAATAGCTATACACCAAATTCAAAAACATCGCAATCGCCTGCTCCACCAACATCAGAAAACATAATTGCACATCAATTCATACAGCTAGCTACGAAATGAAGGGAAAGAAAAAGGAGAGGGACGAACCAAAGCGCCGTAGCATTCTCTAACAGACTCCAAGAGCACGACAAAGGATTTGCTGCCGGGGCGATCGATGAATCCGAAAAAGGAGGTAACGGCGTAAACCGGAGGCATGAGTAGGATTATAATTATGGCTCTCTGCTCCTTGGGATTTTTCCAGTAAAACAGGTGTTGCGATACCAGCTGAAAACTGTAGTGCAGACTTAGCATCACTGAGAATCCGGCGCCGGCCAACGTCAGTTGCCGGCGATCCATATTTGCGAAATCCATGTCTTTCTGCAACTTGAATCTGATTCTTCAAGGGATAGTAGTGGAGTAATGAAAATTGGAAGAATACTGTTTCTTGGCGCAGACAATCGCGGCGTTGAAAGTCAACGGTATGCGGCTGCGGATTTATTTACTCTTTTCTTTTCTTAGCCGTATAAAGAATTATTGTTCTGTGCTACATTTGGAAAAAGTCGGTGGATAGGAATTGTTGAGCAAAGGCTTAAGGCGCCAAATTTTAAAAATAAATCCATTTTGAAAAAGAAAAACATACTCCTATTTTTTATTAAATACTCTCATGCTCTAAAGTGTATATCATGAGAAATTAAATTTGTTGGTGAAGCTTTTGAGTTTATTAAAATTTTATATTTCTGATTACATATAGAATATTATGACTAGACTAGACTGATTACTATAACTTCAACAGCAAAAAAAAGAAAAGAAATAAAAATTGATAAAATCATATTCATAATACTAAAAGGTCTAAATTAATTTAATAAATATTTAAAGTTAATTATGAAGCCACACAAATACTATAAAAGACAATCATGTGATATTTGTAAATTTAATTTCTTAAGGCCCAATTTTAACCTTTCCTCTTAGGCCCGCAAACATTTATATAAAGTCGAATAGTTTGCTTTAACCGGTGATGATTGGATGATGTTGGTTCTTTGCAAGTATGGATGCTCACCACCTCCATACGAATCTATGCAGCCCAAAACATCTCCAAACTTATCAGAATATTTATTAATGTGACTGTAGGCTTGTTGACGGTTGTGTTCGATTAAGGAGAAATATATAAGTGATGGATTGGCAGGTCGTTCAGTGTTTTTCACAATCTTCCAAAAACTCGGATAAAAATCACATCTTTCTGTCGTAATCACAAACAAGGCTCAAGTTGGAAAGCAACGGCGCCATACACAATACAAGAATACCATATTGTTCCCTTCTTATTCGTCATTATCGCTCGAAACAGGACACTTTCCTGCCTAATTAAGTAGTTGCCCCGTCTATTCAGTGCTCAGACATATATATGATGATGATGATGATGATGATGATGATGAGGTGCGCTTATGCTTTCTTTTAGTTTTACTTTGGTAGTAATGTCTGTGCTTGTGTTGTCTGCACTTCTCTTGCCAATTTTACTGTTTCAAACTGCAGTTTCGACGGCTGTCACTTATGACAGTAAGGCATTGATCATTGATGGGAAAAGGAGAATCTTGCAATCAGGGTCTGTTCATTACCCGCGCACTACACCCGATGTAAGCTGTAATATATTCTGTGTGTATCATTGGTTTGGGGTTCTAAAAGATGCAATTGGTTTCAAGGTATGGCCAGAAATCATTAGGAAGGCCAAGGAAGGAGGACTCGACGTCATAGAGACTTATGTCTTCTGGAATTATCACGAACCTGTGAAAGGAGAGGTACGTGTCATTGAAGATTTCAAGTGTATGTTCCATTACCCTAGTTATCAGTTTAGGGAATTCAACCGAGTGTCATGGTTTTCAAGATGGATGTGGATTGGGGGTTGGTTTGAATTTAAGTCTTCCCCTGGAGAAAAGTTTGTGGTTGAAGAAATAGTTTCAATTTTGCGATTGCCCACATACTTATTCACTAGCACTTGAGTTTACTTGTTTTTCTCTACTCATTGCCGAAACTGCCGTGAATATTGTTATTATTATATTATCAAACTGATGATAAGTAGAGGTGTCTGACTAACTTCTAAGTTCTAACATGACTTGATTTTCATGAGGCTTCTGCACCTAATTTGATGGTGGCTCACGACTGATATTTGTAGCATGCTTCTATTTGCTTGAGACAACACAGATGAAATAATTTACTCTTCTTTCATTGTTACTTCATATACGCTTTTAATATGCAGTACTATTTTGAGGGCCGGTTTGACCTTATACGGTTCGTGAAGGAAGTGCATAGAGCTGGTCTGTTTTTGCATTTGAGAATCGGGCCGTATGCTTGTGCTGAGTGGAACTATGGGTTAGTCTTTCGTATCTGTACCATGGATAATATTGATGTGTCTAATACACATAATTGTCACCTTATGGTTTTCTAGAATTACACCATGAGCCCAGTTTATCATCAACTAATTTGAAGATGAAGCTTTTTTCAATCTGGGGAGCTCTATCTTGGGTGAAGTTATTCAATTTCAACTGTTTTTAAATCACCTATGTTTTCTAACTTGTCTGAACAGGGGTTTCCCAATGTGGTTGCATTTCATCCCTGGAATACAATTTCGCACACACAATGTTCCTTTCCAGGTAGTTTCTTGAACCTATTCATTAGTTTCTTAATGTATCAACTTACAAGCTCAAGCTTGTTTACGAGTGCAGCGAGAAATGGAGCGCTTTCTTGCCAAAATAGTTGACATGATGAAGGATGAGAATCTATTTGCATCACAAGGAGGGCCGATTATTCTTGCACAGGTTGGCTTCTCCTCATTTACGTGGTTTCTGAATTAATTGGTATATGCTCCTCATGAACTTGCAAATCTATGGATGCCGTATCTGACAAAGCTATTTTTCTCTAAAATAAGCCTAAGTCATACAGTTCAAAAAGGGATCTCAATGTTTCTTTTCTTTAGTCTCATTTAACCAAACATGGTTTGAACATACAATTTTTTTTGTTACCTGCCTGCTCGAGCTTGCACTGCAATGATTCATTGTACATTCTCAAGAGTTTTTCACAATAACAAACATATAATAGGTTGTTATAATTTTCCTTTTCTGTATAGTGTTGAATTACTATTTTAGGGAGGGTGCACATTGTTATAGGTGGAAAATGAATATGGGAATGTTGAAGCGGCTTATGGAGTAGATGGAGTATTATATGTCAAATGGGCTGCAGAAACAGCTGTAGGTCTTAATACTTCTGTTCCTTGGGTGATGTGTGCACAATGGGATGCACCCGATCCAATTGTAAGTATATATCTTGTATGCATTGCGACTTTGTTACTGTATTATTATGTATGCAGATGCTTAATGATGGAACTCTTGATGATGCAGATAAACACTTGCAATGGGTTTTACTGTGATGGCTTTACTCCAAATTCACCATTCAAGCCATCAATGTGGACTGAGAACTATGTTGGATGGTAAAACTACACAGTTTAGCACCTAAAAAAGTTATAATGGAGGACTACATAAATATGTTACATTTTTTGTCCTTAGAGAGTTCAACGCTTAAATGTTTCATAGGTTCCTAGCATTTGGATATGCTGTTCCTTTCCGGCCCGTTGAAGACTTGGCTTTTGCGGTTGCACGGTTTTTCGAAAGAGGTGGCACTTTCCAGAACTATTACATGGTTAGCTATATAGTAGGTGGTACTTTTCATTTGCACTTGTGACGTAATTGATGTAATATCTCCGAATTTGGGACTTCGCCAAATTATTTTTGCAGTATTTTGGGGGCACCAATTTTGGTAGAACAGCAGGAGGTCCTTTGGTTGCGACTAGTTACGACTATGATGCTCCGATAAATGAGTATGGTAAACATTCTGATCTTGATTAGTGATTCTTCACTACATAATTTGCTGATGTGTTAGGTCATAGGTGCCTTGTTCAGATAATTGACTATGTTTCTTATTCATGCTTGGAGTTTCTTTCCATAGCCAAAGAATCATAGAGATGATAACTAACATATTGAAGTTAGATAACTATTAGATATATTGAGGTTATAGTCCCCATTTTTTATTTCTTGTCAACATCAAAAGCGTTCATGCATGACTTCGAAAATATGCTTTGACAAGAACACGTGTCTAAGTAACTTTCATCTAATGAAATCACTTATGCAGGCTTTATCAATCAACCAAAGTGGGGTCACCTGCGTGAACTTCATATTGCAATTAAGCTATGTGAGGAACATTTGGTCAATGCAAATGCAACGCAAATTTCTCTTGGTGATAATCTTGAGGTATATTTAATATCTAAAGTCTGTCTTGCTCTATTCAGCTCAGTGGTAACTGGTAAATTGAAAATTTAGTAGGTAAAGAGTGGAAGATTTTTTTTATGTTGGAAGCAATTCTAAGTATTTAGAGTGAAATTGCTGAATCTATAGTATCTGAATGTGTGAAAAACAGAAGTTTAGGGCAAAAATTACTTTTTTGTTTGATTTCAGTGAATCTAGCAACTGAACATGGCTTTGTTCCTGTTAAATCTAGCATCCCTTATATAGTAATTCTCTTAATTCACTTATTGGAGTGAGAACTGGACAGAATTAGAATATTCATGTTGAACTAAGCATCATTTACGCCATCAGGCTCATGTTTACTACAGATCCTCCAATGACTGTGCAGCCTTTCTCGCAAATTATGGTAGCTCTTTAGATGCAACCGTGAATTTCAATGGGCAATCTTACTTTCTTCCTGCATGGTCCGTCAGCATTCTTCCAGACTGTGTGAATGTTGTGTTCAACACAGCTAAGGTATACCCTCTATTTCCCCCTCCGAAGTTCGAAAACCTTACATTTTATGTCTTGTTAATGTTTCTTTTCTTTTTTTCAATTTGAGTTTGGGTCTCGGGATTAGTAGTAGGCAGTCTATGAAATATCATATGAGAAGATTCATTCACAAGATTTATTTCTCTAAAAGCTATTACTTGACTTTTATGCTCAAATACCTAGCATATGATAAATTAGTTATGTTAAGTAATACATGTCTGGAATCTAAGATATGCTCATGTTTATGATGCAATCTTATGGAGGTTATTCTGTTCATTTGTGATGGACAAGGTTATTTCACAAATAACGCTTAATGATGAATCTTTCACTCGGAACATCACCATGCATGAGTCTTCACTGTCATCAGCATCTTGGAGTTGGTACAAGGAAAAGCCGGGCGTTTGGGGTAATAGCTCATTTGAGGCATTGGGTTTACTAGAGCAGATAAATACAACAAAAGATGCAAGCGATTTTCTCTGGTACACGATAAGGTAATTCGGCTCCTTTTCCCTTTGTTAATTTTACGTGCTCCATTCTACTGTATAATGAAATAAACTGTTTTTGTTGCTGTACACGGCAGCATAGATGTTGATGCCGATAACGAGAAAAATCAAACAAAAGAAGTAGGTTTGCTTATTGGGAGCTTGGGGCATGCAGCTCTTCTATTTGTTAACAACCAACTAGTAGGTGAGCCATATGGCAGTTCAACTCAGAAAATGTTGCTTAGCTATATCAAGTTTAAGCTGTGAAGTTGCTCTTAATTCCTACGTTTTGAATTTGCGTTAAAGATAATTATTAGGGAAGGTACTTTTGTATATGTCATCAATATCTCCAGCTTCATTACTTTCTGTACGAAATAATAGTAACCTACCAACTAGTTGAATAGTGAAAATGTTTTTATGATAACCAACGACACATGATACAAAATCTTTTTATCTCTACTGAATTTCAATAATAGTACATTACTCCGCACCACATGATGCAAGAACGTTTCTTCTCAAACAAAGTTTCGACAGATTATGGGCTGAAAGCATAAACCAATATAAAGAATGGACAACTGATGTTGAATATGCATTTCAAATTCCGTAGTTTGCTGGTACTTTTCTGATCGATACAAATGCATTATTTTGGGTTATTGTTCGACACAATAGTTTACTCTGATACTGATTGTAATCTTTTATTGTCAGCATTTGATTATGGAAATCATGATGATGCCAGCTTCATATTGAGTGCCAAGGTTGAGTTTCATAGTGGAAGCAACACAGTAGATATACTGAGTATGACGATTGGTTTGCAGGTACAAGCTGTTCAAGTTTCCATTCTCTCTCTCTCTCTCTATCTATCTATCTCTCTCTCTTCTCTTCTGTTACTTGTGAATTTTGATGTTCTTAACTTATAAAGGAGTGTGAAATAGATAGAAAGTATCAAGCCGTGAGTGGAGGAATATTACAAAGGATGTTATTATAAATGCTTGGTAACTCCATACAGCAGAGGAACCAGGTCCTTTTCCAAACTGAATTTTACGTAACCAGAATTTATGGCGGGACATGTAAATTCTGAAATAACTATATACAATAACAACTCTGTTTATTTATTTCTTATATGTATAGTGATCTTTAAATCCAATATTATATGCATCTGCTTGTCTTGTGCGCGAGATTTTCGATTATTTTAAGTAAAACTTGAAACTTCATAGACCTCAGATGGAAGAGATTCGCTATTAGTTTGATATCAGATTCTAACTAGACACCTTGCTCTTCTTGATGGAAGAGTTCTTGGAGCTCACCAATATAATCTAGTATAGCCTATCTTCTCTTTCTCACGAGATAGTTAGCTTAATCAATCTTGTTGGCTTCAGCAAATATACAATTCATTAAAATTTGGAACATAAATTTCTTCAGAATTACGGACCATGGTTTGATATCCAAGGGGCAGGAATACGTTCTGTTGTTCTAGCTGGATTAAAGGACTCAAAAGAGGATCTTTCTTCTGTACAATGGACATATCAGGTAGTTGGCCATACCTTATTTTATCTTTCCTTCAACAATGGATTTTAGTATTTGTTAAATGTAATTCATGTTTGTCGGGTCTTTAATGCATTTCATTTGCACCTTAATGGTAATTTACAAAGAGAAAAAGGACCATAACTTGTACTTCAGCAAATATATGTATCTAAATTTAACATTTTTTCTTGTTACTATTGTTCCACAACTTGCATTTATTCAGGTTGGACTTGAAGGTGAATATCTTGGACTTCAGAATGTCTCTCTTGCGAACAGCTCACTATGGAGGTACGAAGGTGCTTTACCAATCAATCGCAGTTTGACATGGTACAAGGTAGGTTGTAGGATAGTTCTACATAAACTTTGTGGTATATATCAATAATGGGTGTGGAATTACAACATATTATACTTTGCTAATGAAAGTCGCTTTGCACTGGATCTGGTAACTTACACGCACACGATGACATACATAATTTTAACATACCGATTTGACATTTTACATGTATTACTTTATCAGACTGCATTCCTTGCTCCAGAAGGGAATGGTCCCATATCACTAAATCTCTCCGGGATGGGGAAAGGCCAAGCATGGGTGAACGGCCTGAGCATAGGCCGGTATTGGTCTCAGTATCTTTCGCCATCAAGTGGATGCTCAGAGCCGTGCGACTATAGAGGAACTTATGATGCATCAAAATGTTTAAAGAAGTGTGGTCAACCTGCTCAAACATTGTAAGTAGAGGCCATACCTTCTTTCCAACTTCTGCAATGAATATATCTTCACAATTCATGAATTTATGCCCTTTAGTCTTTAGTATTGCACCACGATAAGAATGGAAAGTTCTTTGTCTTTATATATAAATCTTGATAGCTCAGTTTTAGATCTCCTGAGTCTTCATTCTTCGCTAGGTATCATATTCCACGGTCTTGGTTAGAAGCGAGTGAGAACTTACTTGTCATCCACGAAGAGCTTGGTGGTGACCCTAAGACGATCTCTGTGGTCACTCAAAATGGGCAAGTGATGTGCGGGAATGTATCAGAGGACGACCTTCCACCGGCTGATACTTGGGAACGGGGCGTAGGTTTTGCATCCACGACACCACAACTTCGACTGGCCTGTGAAACAGGACATCGAATTGCTTCCATTCGTTTTGCTAGCCTTGGGAGCCCTCAGGGAAGCTGTGGAGCACTCCGGCCAGGGGATTGTCATGCCGATGTCTCATCATTTGTTAAGCAGGCAAGTTCATGTTATTAGATTGTAAATTTTGAAATCCTAAGGCAGTAAAAGCATGTGCTGACAAGAATATGATATGATATAGGCATGTGTGGGAAAGGAAAGATGTTCGATTCCTGTCTCAACGAATACACTCGGAGATCCCTATCCGAATGTTACGAAATCCCTGGCCATTGAAGCTCTTTGTGTAGGTTGAGACACTTTGACTGCTTTTCAACGTATGCTGTGCGACAATTTATAGCTTTCAAGTTTCAGCAACTAACTTCTTGTGTTCTTACACCGATTGCAATTCAAAATTGTATGTTACGAATCATCATCATCTTCTGAGGATGTTGTATGTGTTAATTGGTGCTGCATTTTGTCATGTATATCTAGTATCGATATATATATATATAATTCTGATGTTGATTAAAGCCACCATATTCATCTCTCCTAATTCCTCTTTTTTTTTTTTTTTATAATTAAATTACAGAAATTAAAGGCCGCGTCACAGAGAACTCGAACCCGAGACCTTTGGCCTCGGGCATTAACCTCTTACCACTAGACCAACACACACACACAATTCCTCATTTTATATGTTATTTTATGTTTTCACCACCCGTTTGCATCTACTCAATTTTGGAAATATAGTGAATTATTATTATTATTATTATTATTATTATTATTATTATTATTATTGTTATTAAACTGAAATGGCAGTTCCAAAAAAAGTACTTCTGCATCAAAAAAGCGTATTGGTAAAAATTTTTGGAAAAGGAAAGGCTATTGGGCGGCGTTAAAAGCATTTTCTTTAGGGAAATCTCTTTCTACCGGG
>JAYJMF010000027.1:347751-357920 GCA_036873715.1 Salvia sclarea | reverse complement strand
GTCCTACAACTGTACTCCATAGTGAAGAGTTTCTCCTTGGGCTAGGCCCCCCAGACGTAGGTGGTTCACCGAACTGGATTACCATATCGTGTGTTCTTTATTTTATGCTGTGTGCGTGAGTGTCGCTCTTTAGATCGCGTTCCTGTTAATATTCTAAGCGATATTTCATAAGGGTTTAGCAATTACAGTAAATATATATAAGACATGTATGAAAGAAAGAAGAGGAAATGGGTGGTTACCTATTCGGGGATCGGAGCCATCAATGCTGATAGAGGGGATACCGGAAATCTTGGGCCATTCGGAATCGCAGTCAGTTTTTCGAATAAATAATTCTGGGCAGCCCTCAATCTCTAAACCGGTGAGGCGCCGCATTGCATCTGCAGAGGGTAGACATTTTAACCTTTTGCAATCAACTAAACGCAAACGCTTTAGAGACGAGATGTTCCCAATCCATTCAGGTAGCTCTTCCATTCCAAAATTCACTAACTTTAAATCATACAAAGCAGGGAGATGTTGAACTGATTCCGGCACACATTCCCAGCTTTCCTTTGCCTTCAATCTCAACTCTTGCAGTAAGCTGCAGTTGCATGCCTGCAAAATGCCATCCACAGTCCCCATTGAGATTGAGGCCCCCATGCTAACATCAATAGATAACTTTCGCAAGTTGTGGAAAGGCAAAATCTCAACACAACAAGTGACCATAAATTTAGGAACACCTTCGATTACCAATGATGTTAGACGAGGCGATTTTGGAAGGCAATCAATTAAGCTGGGTAGATTCTCTAGGCTACTTAAATCCACCAAGCACATAACCTGAAGAGAGGATCCCACCATTTCACATGGCAAATACACCAATGCATCGCATTTGCGAATATACAATTCGCGAAGGGATGGGAGGCTGAGGCTGCTTTCTTGTGATGTCTGTAGGCCACTACCCGCTATCCGTTCCAGATTTGGACACTCCTCTATTTTCAACATCTTTAAAGAAGTAAGGTTGCATAGACCGTCGGGTAATTCTCTCAAATTGGGAAACTTCCTTAGATCCAACTCTGAGAGATTCGGATTGTTATAAAATAACCAATCTGGGAGGCATTCCAGTTCATCTATTTCCTCGAGATGAAGTTCCTTGAGCAACGTCAACTTGGTATCGAATATGTTTGCCAAAGGCTTGTAGCTGCCAATCCTACTGATTACCAAACGTTCAAGGAGTGGCGAGAAATGGCTTGGACCACTCGACAATTGCTCGCAATCTCTGATCTCCAGATGCTGGAGCTGAGGAAATACTTTCACTTCACTTGAACCCAAAAATTCTGCTTCTACCCACTCTGCCAGCTTATGCATGCGAACCAACCGGAGCCTTTCGAGCTTTGGAAAAACAACAAGCGTCTCCTCGTTAATTGATCCGTAGAATGAAGAATTTATAGACTTCAAATTTGAGAATGCTTCCAGTCTAAGAGACTTGATATTTGGCAAGTGCCCCAGCATTGGGATATTTTTTACTGCTGGGCACATTAACAATGATACTGAAATCAACTTATTAAGTCCCACCCAAGAAGAGCTTTCAGGCCCATCTCTTACTGCCATCTTTAGACTCCACAATGGAAATCTTTTGCCCTTGAATCCTTTAATCACCAACTTCTTCAGATCAGAGTGAGGTTGCAAGCCTTCCAAGACATTCTCATCATTTATCTCTCCTTTTCTCTGTCCCCTCCATTCGAGACACAACTCCAATATTTTTGACTTTTTCAGTAGATTTGCTTTTTCAGCCTCTTCCTTTTTAAGAACCCTTTCAAGATTATAAATATTCAGTTTTCCTTTGAGATTATTCAAACTTCCAAGCTCTTCAACTCTGCAGCCATTCTTGTCGCCCACTCTAAAGTGCTTTAGTGTTTGGAGAGAAGTTAATCTCCCAATCCCGACAGGCAATTGCACATTCTTGTCGATATAAAGATGCCTTAAGTTAATCAAGTATTTCAACGTACTTGGCATTACTTTGGGGTCATGTAGAAAATATCTTTTGGCTCTTACTGTTTGCAAGTGATGGAGTTCATCAATCCATTGCGGCAATTCTTTAATGCGCGTGTTTGAAATATCGAGCTTTCTCAAATGTATCAACTTCCTAATCGAATTTGGCAACTCTTTAACTTCATATCCTCCAAGAGTCAAAGCATGTAGAGATTTGAAATCCGAGAACATAGTAGCAGAAATTTCACCTTTCAAGAATATTGTACGCAAATATGTTGCCACTTCTTTTGGGACATGACTTGATTGATCTTCGAGTCTTGTGTATCGATTGATTCTCCCGCCATCTGTATTATTAGAGGAACCTAAAACAGAACGTGCCAGATCATGCACAAGATCGTGCATCACACACCTCTTTACATTTCCATAATCATCTCTTTTGGAAACTTGTAGTAAAGAGTTGTGTAGAAGAATGTTTATAAATTTGTCACCCACAGACTCCATGTCATAGCTTCCCTCAGCTTTAACAAATCCTTCTGCCATCCAATACTCAATCAGTTCCTGCTTCTTGATTTCTGCACCTTTAGGAAAAATAGAACTGTATGCAAAACACTTCTTAAGTAACGGTGGAGTCAAACTATCAAAGCTTAATCTCAATATTTTTGTTATATTATCTCCTTCATCATGTGAGAGCCATGTCTCTTCGACTGAAATCCATTTCTCTTCAGGCTTATCGCGCAATACTCCCCCAACCACGTTGGCAGCTAAAGGCAAACCTTGACATCTTCTTGCAATCCTTCTCCCAATGCTCTCAAATTCTGATGGAACAGACTCTTTCCCAAAGGTTTTTTCTTTGATTATTGACCAACAATCTTCCTCTGATAAGCCTCTCAATTCATGTTTATGAAATGGATTCACAGTTGAAGCGACCTCCATATTTCTGGTGGTAACCACAACAGCATTTCCCTTGGAAGAAGTAACTCCCAGCAATGAATTTTTAAAATCTTCCCATTTCAGACGATCTTGATTCCAGACATCATCAAGTACAAGAAAGTAAGTCTTATCCTTCAAACCATGTTGAAGCTTTTTCAAAATTTCTTGTTTGCTCTCAAGTTCAACTTGATCAGAAGTCAACTCTTTCAGGATTTTCTTGAAAAGAACGAATGGATCAAAAATTTGAGAAACATGAACCCAAATAAGTGATCCAAATCGAGCCTTCATCTTTTCATGGTTGAACACTTTCCTAGTCAACGTTGTCTTCCCCAATCCTCCCATTCCCACAACGGCAAGGATGGAAATCTCACGTTCATCACCAGTTGATATCATAGCAGTGGTAAGCATCTCAACTATTTCCGTCACAACATCATCTCTTCCAATAAAGATTGGATCAATAGTGAATGAATCAGTTTCAAAAGCAGCATCAAGCAAAGTGGGCGCATCGGTAAGCCTCTGCACGAGGCCAAGATCGCGTGCCACTTTGTTAATGGACTCCAAATTCTCATTGATTTCTTTGATTCTAAGAGCCATATTTCGCGGGCGTGAAATAGAATTGAAGGGTGAGAAGCATGATAGTACCTTTTCCCTGAGGGGTTTGATGGGCCTAATAGATTTGGAGAGATGGTGATAGCTGAGTTCATCCAAAACATTGTCAGCATCAAACGCAGCATTTTCAAGCCTGATGAGCCAGCTTTTGACATCCTCGTCGGAGATGCTACGATTCTGGGCGCCGTTCAAGTATTTCTGGATGGTGTCGAGATTCTCAGTAAGCTTTGCTGCATCACTTTGGAGACCTCGAACGAGAGAGAACTCCGACTTGGAATGATCAATGAGGTTTTGAACCAGAACTTGAAGAACTGCGGCAACAGCTTCTCCTTCCATTGTTGGTTACTGATTGAAAGAGTGAGAGTAGAGATTGGAATAGAATTAGATGGAACAATTATTGGAAGCTAAGCAGGAGAAGATTTTTTTTCTTTTTCTTTGTATTATATATGGTCTTAAATAACCAACAAAAGCATGCCCTAGATCCATCCTTTTCCTTTACAGAAAGTCACAAATTCATGTCATTTTTCTATAGTTATCTACTTTTTCTTTTTCTTTTGAAATGATCTCTCTCTCACTCTCTACTCACTACTCCACGTTGGACATGATGATAGTGAAAGTTATGAATTTCATTTTAAATTTAAGTTTTGGATTAATTATAACCTTAATCTATAACCTATAATCTAGAATTTATAATCTATCATTTATGATATACTTAAACGTAAATAATCAATTTAAAATTAATTTCACATTAATTTTGATTTCAATGATAATTTTGCAGTTTCTTTAAATTACAAACAATTCCTCATGTTTTAGGTTAGTGGAGACAAAAATTAAACTATATTTTCCGTGAAGTTAGTTAGTGGGAAACAAAGAGTATATATGTCATATGTGTTATTTTTACATCAATTTTCAATTATTTTCTTTTGTTTATATTTTTCTTTTTTCTTTTCTTTCGTTAAAAAATAGTACTATTTTTTTTTTGCTAATGATAAATATTCAATATAAATATATCAAAACAAAAATACTAAGAAGAGGGCCTATTTGATAGCTAATGTAGAATGGTGAGCAAAAAATACCAAAAAACCGAATCAACCGCAAAATCGTACTGAAATCGTTCCGAAATTATGGTCAACCGTACGGATAGCTAGATAGAATTGGTGTCCCCAAACTTCTCCAATCAATTCGACGAAAGCGGGAAAAATCCCCAATTTTGCAGTAATCCCTAAACGAGTGGTGCCCGATCGGAATTCAAGGTGGCGACGGCGGCGATGGCGGCCTAGATTGAAAGGGTGGAAAGTCGGCGGCTGCTGAAACGAGTGTGAGAGAACGAAGTGCAGCAGAGCCGCAGAAACGAGAGAAAGATTGTGAGAGAATGGAGGTGTAGTAGAGCCGTTGATGAACTTGCGAGGATGGGAAGGGATTTGGGTAATTTTTGGTTAATTACAAAATTCAATTTAATCATGCCTTATCCCACCTTTTGGTGGGATTATTATATTTTTGTAACGGTGGAAATAGGAGCGGGCCGACCCATCAAAAATATTTGCTATCAAATACAAGAAAAGGACATATAACTTTAGGTTTATTTTAAAATTTATTGTCATTTATAATTTGAGGTCGATTTAAAATTTATTTCTAAATTATTTATTAAATTGCTTTTCTCCACCAATTATGTTTTTATATGTTAAGTAAGATTTATTTTAAAGCTTATAAATGTAAAAAAAGAAAACCTATAAGTGTAAAACAAAATCTACTATCTCCCCAAAGCTTTAGTCTAAGTAGCACAATAATACAAGAAACAAGATATATAAAAGAATTAATGAATCAACAAGTTCAAAAAATAAGATATAAAAAGCATACAACACAAAAACAAACTAATTTCTTGTTTCAAATCAATTATCTACTTTCCGTTGTGTTCCTCGACAACTCCAGAACCAGCAACATTCATAGTCTTCACTTTGAATCTCTCATTCTTCAACTCCTCTTCCAAATCAACACCTCTCTCTCTCATCACAAATTCCTCTTCTCTCTCTCCACCTATTCTTCTCCCAATCTTTTCCAGCAAGTGTGAAGCAGCTTTCCCGCGGAAATGGTGCCAAGTTTCTCTCAACACTTGTTCAAACGGGACATTTTCTTCGACTTTGGAGACAAATTTCTTGATCATCTCATCCCCTTCGACGTCGAGTTCCTTCAAGAAATCTTCCCAGGCGTCAATGGCTGAGCTTTCCTCCTCTCCGGATTCGGGCCAGTAGTTTTCTCTGTCGAGAAATTGGTAGGGATAACTGCCTTCAGCTGCCGTTGATGGTTGCCGATCAAACGGTTGTGGGCTCCTGAACAAAACTTCGCCAACTCTTTCCATAGCTATTTTTTTGTATATATATGAAATTATGGATCAACTAAGAAATATATTGATGGGATAATTCGGTTGAGAATTTTGTTGTGTTTGTTGAAGGTTTTGATGTCTGAATATGGATTTGGATATTTGATTGATATATATATATATATATATATATATATACATGTACATGTTGACTAATCAAAGTTGATAACCCTTTTACTAATTCAAATTAAGGTTAATTAATTAGTCTAACTTGGAGTTTAATTCCTAGCAGACTTTTGATCAGTCAAACCTCCAAAGTTTACTTGTTTAATTTTAAGCACATTTTGCATTTCTAAAAGAAATGTTTTGACTACCGAATATCATACTATGAATTTGAAAAGAATTAATATGATATTGTAATATATATAAAAAGGATGTATATAGTGTTTACCATTTAATAGATATTCCAATAGAAACTTTCTTATGCATGTTAACTTACATCTCTGTTTTAATAGTACAATTTTTTTGTTTACGATAATTGTAGGATTGTATAAGTTATCCATGCAAATTGAATCATAACAGAATAGTTTGTATTTGAACTCTCCACTAGAATAATATATAAATAATACATGTTCGATTAGAGCTTCAAGTTATGAACTTTGAATAATCAAGTTAGGTGGGTGTGAGGGCATGCAGACACGGCAATGGATTATACGTACATTATGATAATATATATATTTCACGCAGTCAAAATTTGTGTGCGATTAGAAAAATGATTCAATATTTTGTCATAATTAATTATAAAGATGTAACAAAAATTCATGTGGGATAAAACTTGTTACATTTTAATCACAAGCAATATTATTCACAATAGTGATTCTAAAACCTCTAATATATAATTTTAACAAATCAAGGATGTTGTGGCTACTCCTCAATTAATTAAAGTTATATTAATCACATAATATTAGACTGTAAATCAAATACGAGTATGAAAAGAACAAATCTCGTATAATCATAATCTCAACGAGAAAAGGAAACGAAAATTAGCAGAATCTTCTCAAAACATTCAAATAGCCAAAACAATAAACAAATAGGCTTAATCATGCGAAACTTCCACAAGGAAATCCACTCAACCATATCATCAAAAAACCAATTGAATATGCGTATGTGAATCACATACATATCCAAACATTAGCAATTAGAATCCATATAATAAATAATTCCAAGAGATTCAATATCATTAAAATTCACGCATATCTCAAAATATCATCCAATATGAATACATGAAAACCCTTTTTCAGATTGACGTTAATTTTCTGATTGCTTTGACGAGAATAACTCTTCAATTTTGTGCAGTGAAAAAAATACACTCAAACGACGCAGAATAAAGAGCATAGCAAGGCAGAGATTCAGCTTGCTCTGATGCCAAATGTTTGAAAAACGATATGCAGCGGAAGAAAAGAGTACATACCTCCAGCCATTGCTATATCTCTTTACTTCTGTTTATATGATTATCTCCATAGACTTGAACACATTTAGAAACTTCCCGATCATATACGTAAATTCAATTCATCGGTTGGTGCTTCTAAGTTTTTCTTTTCTCTATTCAGATGGTGTATTAGACGTAATGAAAAGTAAAACCCAGGGACCCCTTATACGGTTATACCGATAGAAAACTGAAAATAACTTCTCTCCATCAAAAGGAGTTTTAGACGGTTACACATAAGGATTTTATTTTTATTTCTTAAAAATAGATACATATAGAACCAACTTAATTAATTCCAATATATTTTACTAATAATCAAATATCAAAAATAAGAGCCAAATCAAACAAATTTATGTGCTATTAGTAGTTGCTCTATCTAATTAAATTAATTAGTTTGTTTCATCTTAATCTCTTTTCTATGTGGCACAAAGTGCTTCGCCGCAATCGTTTCTGAGGTTGTATGTTTGAACTTTCTTTTATTTTTTAAGTCCCCAGTTGATATGGTATTGAAAGTGAAGACTGAAGCCTGATTAGTATCACAATCACTAATTGTCTATTTCTAATGGTTCTAATCTATACGATTCTAGTATATATACGAGCTCGATGAATTCAAATATCTAGACTAATACAGGGAGAGAAGTGTGAAGATAACAAGAATATATAATCAAAATACGAATTCCCGTTCATAATAAATTATTTTGAAATACGGAGATGAAGTGAAGATTCGTTAATTTTATAAAAATTAATATTGAAAAAACACATAAAAAGAGAAAATAAATCCTAATTTTTCAATATCAGAATCCAACTCCCCAAATACATAATAAAAACTCTTATTTATAATATTAATTATATGGAAAAAGAAAAGTAAAGATCATAGTTAAATAAAATTAAATAATAAACATATTTATCTATATCTTCATTATAGGCAGTCTACCAATCAAATCGTCTTCGTAAACTTTTATATAAAAATGTTTTAATTGTTTGTCCAATAAAAGAATTAGAAAACTGACTCGAGATCCTAATCAATATCCAAAAAAAAATAAAAAAAATCAGTAAAACAAATGTGGCAGTCTAGCAAGTAGCAATACGAATCCGGCTTAATTAGGAGGAGGGCGAACATAAGCGACGATGGTGAAATAGGTCTGCGCGACGGTGAGCACGAGCAAGACGAGGGCGGCGAGGGCGGAGATGAACGACCACGGCGTGTTGAAGTAGGTATATTTGAAGCTCGCCCACTGCACGTGCCAGTGGTTCCGGTAGTAATCGTTCACCTCATTGAAGAGCTCGGAGAGGTAGCAGAGGTCAATGTCGAAGGAAACATCCTTCCCCAGATTGTTGATGAACCGCGCCATCTCGGCGTCGGTGCCGAAGTAGTTCTCCACGATGTTCTTGTCGACGAGGTACTCGACGTCCTTGGCCGTGTTGATGAGGCAGTCCAGCAGCGTCGCGTACGTCGTCACGTGCTTCGAGCACGCGCGGTGGCACTGCTCGTACGCCACGCAGTTGAGCAGGAACGAGCACATGAAGTCGTCCACCGTGATCGTCGGCATATAGATCGCGCCGCGCCGGAACCGGACCACCAGGAAGCTCTCCTCCTCCGCCTGCCGCAGCCGGATCCCCGCGCGCCGGAGCTTCGAGATGCAGTGGATCACGTGCGTGTTGGTGAACTTCCGCTCCCGCGGCTCCTCGTACCCCGCCGGGATGAAGCTCGATCGGAGCAGATCTAGGATGTGTTTTCCGGCGAGATCGTGGAATTTCTCCACGGTTTCGTCGGATCTCTGCAGGATGTTGTTGAAGAAGCGCAGCGCGAGGATTGGGAGAGGCTGACCGGATTCCTCCCCGGGCAGCTCGGTCAGATCGTATAAGCACTGGAGCACGAAAAAGGGGATCTGGTTTTCGAGGCGAATCAGATCCCTAAGGAGAAAGGAGTAAATCCACGACACAGAGAGCAAAGGATCGTCGGCTTCAAACGCGACGAATCCGCCGAATTTCCTGAACAATTCGATGACGAAGCAGCCGTCGACGACCAGAATCTCGACGAATTCGTCGGCGGAGAAGGTGATATCGGCGGAGTAGCACTCTCTGGCTCTCGCCTCGAGCGGCTGCACGGCTTGGAGCAGATCCTCGAGGCCGATGCGGCGGCGCTTGAGCAGAGCGCCGAGGAATCGCCACTTGTGCTCCTCGATCATGCGCAGGCGGGAGTCGCCGTGGTGGAAGGGGCCGACGGAGGCGATGTGGGGGAAGTAGCAGCGGCCGTTGACGTCGACGAAGCTCTGCGGCACCTTGAAGATGGAGCAGGAGCTCTTCCCGGCGGAGCGGCTCAGGATGCGCGGCGTGTTGGCGATCTTCTGCTGCATCGACGCTAGTCGGTCCTTGTTGACTTGCCAGATTCCGATGGCGTGCGATTCGGCTGAATCGTTGGCCATGGCGGCGAGCTCGGTGGATTTGGATAGTCAATTGATTCAGCAACGAGCATCAATTTCATGGAAATGGAGAGCGGAGTAGTTGGGAGATGATGGAGTGGTAGAGGGGAAGACTGGAAGAGGTTTAGGATATTGTTTTAATTATCTTATTTAATTACTAGCAGCCTCAGTTTTTGGTTTTTTGCTTTTATTATCTTGTGCTTAAACTACACGGTAACCCGTCGAATTTCGACGGGAGCATATCACATTTTATTGATAAGAGAAAAATTAAGAAATTATTAAAATAATTGATATTTATATTTTGGTTTATGTTTCCAAATTTTTACAACTTAAAATATTTACAATTAATTTCTTTATAAAACCGATTCTTGATTATGATGTATGTTTTTTGGTAGTTTATTTAAAAACTACAACAACTAATCTCCCATAATAATTAGAA
>JAYJMF010000027.1:313027-332912 GCA_036873715.1 Salvia sclarea | reverse complement strand
AAAATTTTATTTTACAATAAACATTATTAAAAAGTATTAAAATTCTTAGTGGCACACTGTGACACACAGAAATTGTGGCCCAGAGGATCCCATCCGCAACATTCCTCGTGGGGGGACTGTTGCATTACATAAAAAAAATGGACAATTAACCCGCACGGAGAGTCCTTGGATGCCTTAATTTTGACACTTGAGTTAGGGCTCTCGACATTTTCTTTATTTTATTACGTACTTCTTGTGTTTTCAACATTTTGAAATATTACAATCTCTAAAGAAGGATTAGATACCCCTAGACTCACGAGTCACACTATGTCAATCAAGAATTGAAATTAGCGATGAACTGTTGCAGTAATCATGATTATCTTCTCCAAAACCCACCATTTTTATTTTTATTTTTATTTTTATTTTTATTATTGAATTTTCCAAAGCCCTGTTAGAATCCACTTCATTAATTAATGCAACTGATTCTTGCCGTTTGTATAAACTATAAAGATCAATTTTAACTTGGTTTCTTGGACAACACATGATCTTGAAATTAACGCCACGAGATTTGCCGGCGATTCATAAAATTCTATGGAATAACCACACCAATGCCTAAACTTGCACGAAAGCCTTCGTCTTCTATTCTAGTATATCATCTACATAAATATGGTATTGTTGAATAAAATAGGAGAAATCTCTTTTAAGAAAGAAGGTTCCGATTTCCAAAGTAGCCTATAGCTTCAAAGTAAAGATTAAAGTATTGCAAATCTAGAGGAATGCGAAATGGAATTTGCTACTTTGTTTAAAAATGGAGTTACCATAAAATGTGGCAAGTTTTATGCAGGATTACTTAGTGGAGCAAGTTCTTGGGCAATTAATCAAGTCAAATAGAGAATCAAGAGGGACAAAGCCATCACATGTAACACTGATTAATTTAATCCTATTTCCAGTTTAAAAAAGTCTGAGGATTTCGGATTTGTCAATGCCTTTTGAAGAGATTCATGGCACTTGGTTTTTAGTGCAATCTTCTTAATTATTTATTGATGCAGGCAGGCCAGCCTGATTGATCCAAGAAAATCTCTTGTTTCCTGGCTTTCACATAATCCAAAAAAATAATAACAAGAATTAAAGAAAGAATGGATGTGAACAAACCAAGAATGACAGACAAGCAGAAATGAAGAAATCTAGCAAGTCTTTTTTTGTAGTTAGTGCTCGACGTTGGTTGTGTGTAGCGACGACAGCTAATGATAGGATTAGGAAGATTCAAGGGATATAATGGGTTTACGAGTGCAGTCGTAGCAGTAGTTAGTTAAGAGAGATGGCGGAGAGGAAGAAGCAGAAGCTGAAATGGAGCAAGCTGTACACATTCTCATGCCTGCGGCCGAGCGCGGAAGAGCAGCTGATCGGACAGCCGGGGTTCTCGCGCATCGTCTTCTGCAACGAGCCGCAGCTGCACCGCACCAAGCCCTATAAATACTCGACCAACTACGTCTCCACAACCAAGTACAACGCCGTCACCTTTCTGCCCATAGCTCTGTTTGAGCAGTTTCGCAGAGTTGCAAATTTGTACTTCCTTTTAGCAGCGATTCTTTCGCTTACGCCGTTAGCCGCTTTCAATAAAGTGAGCGTGGTAGCGCCCCTCGTTTTCGTCATCGGCATTAGCATGATCAAGGAGGCCGTTGAAGATTGGCACAGGTTCTTGCAGGTACCAAACTGCAAACCATATCCTCTCTCTCTCTCTCTCTCTCATGTCAATTTTTCATTATCTGACATCTGGCGCAGGATAGGAAAGTGAACTCGAGGAAGGTGATGGTTCATGCCGGAGACGGGTTGTTTGTGAAGAAATCATGGGAGACTCTGATGGTGGGAGATGTGGTCAAAGTATCAAAGAATGAATACTTTCCCAGTGATCTTCTTCTGCTGTGTTCGAGCTACGAAGATGGGCTATGCTACGTGGAAACCATGAATCTCGACGGAGAAACAAATCTCAAAGCTAAACGCAGCTTAGAAGCCACACTCTCTTTAGATGAAGAAGCCGCATTCTGCAAATTCAAGGCCACGGTTCGCTGTGAGGATCCCAATCCCAGCCTCTACACATTCGTCGGCAATCTAGAATACAACCAACAATCACTCCCCTTAAATCCCACGCAGATTCTGCTCCGTGACTCAAAGCTCCGAAACACAGAATACGCCTATGGTGCAGTGATCTTCAGCGGTGCAGACACCAAAGCAGTAAGAAATTCAACAAGATCTCCCTCCAAACGGAGCAGAGTCGAGAGGAAGATGGACCGAGTGATCTATCTCCTCTTCGGCCTCATGGTTTTGATCTCTCTAGTCACTGCAGTCGGCTCTGCAGCCTTCACCTACGATGCAGATGTGAAGAGATGGTATCTCCGGCTTCACGGCGGGCATGATAATCTCTTTGATCCGGGTCTTCCTGCATTGTCTGCTTTCTTGCAATTCGTGAAGGCTCTCATGTTGTACGGCTATTTGATTCCCATATCTTTGTACGTCTCGATTGAGGTGGTGAAGGTGCTCCAAGCTATGATGATCAACAATGATCTTGCCATGTATGATGCGGCCACGGGGAAGGCAGTGGAGGCGCGGACTTCTAATCTAAATGAGGAGCTCGGCCAGGTGGAGATGATACTCTCGGATAAGACGGGGACCTTAACATGTAATCAGATGGAGTTCAAGAAGTGTTCGATTGAAGGGATTTCGTTTGGCGGTGAGGTCACTGAGGTCGATCTTGCAGCTTCTAGAAGGATGAACATCGATGCGGAGAGGCATAGGTTTAGTATGGATGGTTGTTCGGATTCAACTGCACGCAGCATTGAGATGTTTGATCTGTCGACAGCGGATGGGAGCACGGAGAAGGAAGGGTTGGGGTTCAGTGAGGGTGGTGCAAAAGGGAGGAATTCGAGGATCTCCGTTTCGGAGAAGGAGAGAGGGATCAAAGGTTTTAACTTTAGGGATGGGAGGTTGATGGACAAGATGTGGATTTATAGGTCTAATGTGGGTGAGATGGTCATGTTTTTTAGGGTGATGGCTTTGTGCCATACTGGGATTCCTGTTGAGGAGAATGATAGGGACAAAACTGCCTATGAGGCCGAGTCGCCCGAGGAGGTGGCATTTCTCATTGCTGCAAGAGAGTTTGGGTTCAAATTTTGTCAGAGAACTCAATCTACTTTGGTTGTTCAAGAGCTTGATCCTATGTCAGGAATGGAGGTCAAGAGGTATCTATATTGTCTTATATATATTAGTTTGTGTGTGTGTTTTTGTACTTATAATAAAGTCATTGACATTTTATACAGAGAGTATAAGCTTTTGAATTTGTTGGAGTTCAATAGCTCAAGGAAGAGAATGTCAGTGATAGTGAGCAATGAAGATGGTGAAATCTTCCTTCTCTGCAAAGGGGCTGATGAGTATGTTATCTTTGAGACATTTATTACTGAAAATGGGTTGTTGCTGTATTTTCTCTTTGTGTGTGTTTCTGATGGTGGTTTCTTTTGAAGGGTTATCTTTGATAGGCTGAGTGACGGCGGAAGAACGTATCAGCAGGCGACGGTTATGCACCTCTCTAACTATGGGGAAGATGGGCTTCGGACAATGGCATTTGCCTATAGAAGAATCAGTGTGTCTGAATACGAGAGATGGAGTGCTGTGTTCGCCAAGGCCAAGGCAACTGTGTGTCCAGAACGAGACGAGTTGCTTGAGAATGCATCCGAAATGATAGAGAAGGATCTGATCTTGCTAGGCGCTGTGGCAGTTGAAGATAAGCTGCAGAAAGGGGTATGGTTGATCTTGAATTTCTGATATTACATTCTACCTTTCTTGCAGAATGCAGAGGTTTAGTGTTTGTTTCTTTTTTCTTGATTTTGATCGCAGGTTCCTGAATGCATTGATAAGCTAGCACAAGCAGGGTTGAAGATTTGGCTGCTGACTGGTGATAAGAAGGAGACAGCAGTGAATGTAGGGTGAGAATCTCTTTAATTTCTTCATTTTTATTTTCCTTGAAGAAAATCGAGAGGAAGGCCGTTGATCCGTCTTCTTCTGCAGATTTGCTTGCAGTTTGCTTCGGCATGACATGGAGCAGCTCCATCTATCCACGACCAACGAGCTGCGAATGAAGGTGAAGATTAGTTTTACACTCAAAAAGATTGAGCAACATAAATTGTTGAATCACAAATTGTTGAAATTGGGATCAAAGACTCTTTGTTTTTAGTTTTTCAGGATGTCAAGGAAGAAATTATGAGCCAATTGGAAAGTTTCAACCAATTGATGAATGAAGAAGACAGAAGAGATGTTCCTTTTGCTATGGTGGTTGATGGGAAGGCTCTGGAGCTATGTCTGAACCACAATATGAGCAAAGGGTTCTTGTCCGTGGCTATGAAGTGCGATGTTGTGATATGTTGTCGCGTCTCTCCCAAGCAGAAAGCATTGGTAGGAGAAATTAAGATTGATGCCTAATAAGGCATGGTGTTAAATCTGGTTTGTTGAAATGTTTTTCAGATGACGAGGAGAGTTAAGGAGCATTCGGGCAAGACCATCTTGGCCATCGGTGATGGGGCTAACGATGTTGGCATGATTCAGGAAGCTGACATTGGAGTTGGGATTAGTGGAATGGAAGGGATGCAGGTGTTTTTGAGTTAATTAATTAGTCTTATTGCTCTGTGATTTGTGTTTTCATTAACTTGTTGGTTGCAGGCAGTAATGGCGAGTGATTTTTCATTGCCTGAGTTTCGGTTTCTGGAGAGATTGCTGATCATTCACGGGCACTGGTGCTACAGAAGGATTTCAAAGATGGTAAAATTTTACAGTATTTGTTAGCCGAAGCTGAATCTAATTGGTTTTGTGTATGATTTTGGGTGGTGCAGATTCTATACTTCGTTTACAAAAACGTGGCGTTTGGGCTGACGCTGTTCTACTACAACATCTTGAGTGGGTTCTCTGGGCAGGACTTGTACGACGACTGGTATATGGTGATGTTCAACGTCCTCCTAACCTCGTTGCCCGTGATCGCCCTGGGCGTGCTCGAGCAGGACGTCTCCTCGGATGTGTGCTTCAAGTTCCCTGGGTTGTACAAACAAGGCCAGCAGAACACGTGCTTCAGCTGGATGCGCATTGTCGGGTGGATCTCCAACGCTGTCCTCACCTCTCTCATCGTGAGCGTGTGCGTCTGCGCTCTCTCCCGTTCCCCCTTGGACAGCCGCGGCCACCCTGCTGAGCTCGACCACCTTGGCACCATCACCTACACCTGCATCATCTGGAGCGTCAACTGCCAGATCGCCCTCATCACCTCCCACTTCACCTGGATCTCACACCTCCTCATCTGGGGGAGCATCCTCTCCTGGTACCTCTTCCTCTACCTCTACGGCGCCCTCTCCCCGCCCCTCTCGGCCCTCTTTCCCCACCAGATCGCCCCCTCCCCTGCCTACTGGCTCACCACGCTGCTCGTGGTCGTGGCCTCCCTCTTGCCCTACTTCCTGCACACCGTTGTCCAGCGCTCCTTCTTCCCCACGGACGATCACATCATACAAGAGATGAAGCATTCCAAGACGGACGTGACGGATGCTCCCATGTGGCTGCGGGAGCAGGACAGGTCCAGGCAGCTCACGCAGGTCGGCTACTCCGCCAGGGTTGATGCCAAGATCAGGCATTTGAAGGAGCACTTGCACAAGAAGAGGAAGTCTCTCTGTCACCAATAGTAGGCAATGAAATTTCCATTTCTTATTACTACATTGTATTCATTCATTTCATTGTAACTACCTAGCCATACTCTTCGTTACTTTAATGTATACAAATATTTTCCACTAGTGTTTATCATCTAATTAGCCATGCCTTGCAAGAATTTCCAAAGCATAAAGAGAAATGAAGAATTGTAAAACAATTAATCTTAAAGCACAAGGATAGTAGTCAAAGACAAAAGAAGGATTACAAAATTGATGACTTCAAATAATGCTGCTTTATTGCTTCACTATACAACACCTTCTGTTGCGAATTATTATGTAGTTGCGGCATTTACTAAGACTGCGATCGATCATGAATAACAACACCACATTTTCTTCTCATGGCAAACTACATAGAGTTTTAATCAGGGGAGATATTCTAACTGCTCTTCAAGTTATTTATAAATAATAATTATATTTATATTGTCAGTTTGTCACGTCGAAATAAATTAATAGTGACGAGCTCAAAAATCAGGTATTAGGTAAAATAACAAGTGGAAATTTTAGTGAATTACTTGTAGCATTTTTTTTTTTTTTTTTAACATGTAGTAGCGTATTCAACGTTGCGATTTCAACGTATCTTATCTTCATAGAAGATAAACTTTTTTAAAAGTAAATACATTTGTCTCTTTTTTCTTTTTTCTTTTGGCCTTTTTTTCTTTTTTTAGTTTGTATTTAATTTATCATGGACAGTGAGTGATGATGCAAGACCATATCGGATTTCAAAATTTTGATACTACTATGATTTTTTAAGATTTGAGCATATGACATACAGTAGTTAATCACTAATGATCTGATATCTCTGTTTATATAAAATATATACGTTTTTGGAAAAAAATGCATACGTTTAGATTAATATATGTATATTTTAATATTTATTTGGTAAAGTTGAGTTCTTATAATACTTTGATTTATGATGAATCAGATTAATTCTTGTGAAAAAATTGATCCCCAGCCAACTTTTATTTATGTTAATATTATTAGGTTTTCTTTTCCTTCGCAAGCAGTACTGTGATCTCTCTTTATAAGAATTAGGGATTAAACTTCGCCATCTCCCGCAACAATTCAGAAAATAATATTAGATTTTAATTTATACTTTGATTAATGGTGTTAAAAAAAAATACTTTTAATGTATTTCGAGATATTAATTACAATAAGTGGCCACTAAATCACACACATAGTGCACCTTTTATTTAAGTCTTTACAGTTTTGTCCATGTCGAAATAGATTTTGACATTAACTAGCAAAATAAATTAAAGAAAATCAGATTCTCTTATCCTTACTTTAGTTTAATTTTGTTTAAATTTGGAAAAGCTTCGAAATAAATTATGGGGCAGTGCCATTAGTCAATTCATTAAGCAAATTCTTTCCGGCAAGCACCAGACACAATGTCTACATCGTACAAAAAGAAAAAATTTATTAAGGGAACAGCTGAAAATAATTTGGGCATCATCGACAACAAAATATTCATGACATCACTACTTACAGGTTCGTCAATATTATTTCTAAATTAATGTAGTATGTGTAACATACTTTTTTTCCTTTTATAATACGGATAACGCAAGGCTGTCGTATGAGATGAGCATTAAAATTATCATGCAATAATTTGTAAATCATAATACTTGAAACATTAGATTTAAGAAGTACTATAAATAACTGGTGGTAGAAATGTACACATGCATGATATATATAGTCGAGGCTTTAATTATTTATTCTCTACAGCAACCATATGTAAACAAAGTACAATGTCAATAAGTGATCCCCAAATGTCAATTCTCAAACCTTTACTAGTTCGAGTTAGGTCAAATCTAGTTTTATTTATTTTATCATCCAAAACAAAGCTACCACTTTGGAATTTTAAGATGGATCAATAATCAATTAATCACAGATCTTTTAGACAAAATTGTTGAACTCTTGGTCACCTTTTTCTACATTGTACATAAATTAAAAAAATAAAGCCCTGTTGAATATTGACACATCATCTAGCCACTATCAAAAGTCTTAATCTCGAGTATACAAATTTCAAAAAAATTAAAAAGATATAATAAGGCGTGCTTGCGTGCAGCACACAAAGTAGAGATGTTTCTAATACTTTCTTTTGCCTCGGATCCATAACCCCATTTCTACTACAAAAGAAAGCTGCATTAGTGTTATCCAAATAATTCAAGTTCGTTTTTAGATAATCTGAAGATACAAATGTTTCAATGATATATTAGTAATATTATTGGTATTATGCTTATAAATATGAATTAATTGAATCTAGATAAGAGTACTTTTCTATCTTGGAATTGAAGCATCATTGTATGTGATTTGATTAACTCTAATTCTGTGCATTTTACAAGCCACATAGTAAATGTAAAGAAATGAAATGTGAGGTTCAATCATTAATCTCTCCACAAAAGGAAAAGAAAGAAACTACAAAAGATGCGTAAATATATGATCAAAGTTTTCTTATGTGCTACTTGTTCTTTCTATTTTAAAGTTTGACTTCGAAGTGCACATCAACGTATTATTCATAATGTCTATGAAAACAAGTGCATGAACCTCAATTAGATTTTCTCCTCCTTCACAGTTCAAGATATTAATATACTAAGATATGTGAAAACATATATAGAACATCAAATTTTAAGAAAGGAGGTTTGTCACTTATGGTTATATATGGTATTAATTGTATTTTAATATCTAAACATTGAGCAACAGACTTAACGATCATTTTTACGTTAATTTATCTGTCCAAAAACATAAGCACGTGCAATCAAATCGGCCTAAATCTTGTTGAATAGACCTAATCGCCAATCATATCCTAATACAAATTATTCTTTGTTTATTACGAAACCTTCAGTAGTTGCACATGCCATGTAGCACAAATAAAAATGACAATTAAATAAAACCAAGCTTTTAATTATAATAATTTAATTAATCAAAAACTTCCATGTAGCTCCAAAATCTGTCTTATCATAAGAATAAGAAAGAAAAATTAGTATATTGAAAAAAAATCTCAAAAATACTGAAGTGGAGGAAATGGAATTCCACGGAATTGGTCCCACAAAATTGCAAATTTTCCATTATAAAAAGTCGCCCCCCAGCCGTTGTAAATAAACCTACTCTCTTTAATTCCCACTTTTTGTTGTTTAATCGTAGCTTCTATGGTGAACGTTAACAACAAGTATTTGTTTGTGAGTGGTTGATCAACTTTTTTCCATATGATATAAATCAACATTAAACCTGATTAGCGGTTTAATCACATAGACAAGTTTTTAGTTTGTTGATTTGGATAGGCGGAGGAGGAAAAGGCAATGATGTATTAGGATGGAAGTGAGCAGAAAACAGAATAGTTGGTCGCCGTGTGCAGCGTGCAAGCTTCTCCGGCGGAGGTGCTCGCAGGAGTGCATCTTCGCCCCGTATTTCCCGGCGGAGGAGCCGGGGAAGTTCGCGGGCGTGCACAAGGTGTTTGGAGCTAGCAACGTGAGCAAGATGTTGCAGGTAAGTTTGACATTTCTAAGTTAAGTAGCTTGTTATTAGAGAGTGATCGATATAGTGGTGTGGGTCAGGAATTGCCAGAGGAGCATAGGGGCGACGCAGTGAGCAGCATGGTGTATGAGGCAAACGCGAGGATGCGAGACCCTGTGTACGGGTGCGTAGGAGCCATCTCGTATCTGCAGCAGCAGATCGACGGCCTCAGGCAGCAGCTCGCCCGCACTCAGGCGGAGATGCTGCAACTCAGGGTACGACAGGCCAATAATAGTAGCGCCTCCTACACAATGCTATCCCACTCCAATTTCGACATGGATATGGCCATCGAGCAAAGAGAATCCATGTGGTCATCTACATAATTTCTACATACACAACTAGAAGAATGTTTTATATCCTACACGCCCAGCATAGGCGCACCTCTCCTATGACTATTTTTTAACATCTGGGCTTGTTATTATGATTATGATATATGTAGTACATGTTTTTGTGGGCACTGAATATAATTTGAGCAAATTAGCAGAATGTAATAAGCAAATAAATAGAGTTTAGACATTGGGGTCAATGAGTTCTCCGTTCAAGTACTCTCTGTAGGCGGCAATGGGCCAGCTGAAGCCTCTCCAGATGAGCCTGTTGGCGAGGGGGACATCGATGATGATCTCCTTTTGTGTCGGCTTCTTCTCGTCTCTGATGGCGATGAGGTAGCTCCTCCCGGCCCACCCGATCCATCCAGCGATGTACAAGAAGAGGATGCCAGGGGTGATGAACTCTCCCCAGTGCCTCTGGTCCCCGCTCACGATCAGGTGCGGCAGCCCATCAGCCCCGCACAGCAGACCTTGCTTCCCATAGTTGTCGAACCTGCAACCTCATTTCAATTTCAAACATGCTAGCTACTCAAAAAAACAACAATCTCCTTACCTGCGCTTGGTTTTGTCCACGGTGGCCTTGATGGCGAGGGCGGGGGCGCTGTCTGGAGCGTACAGCTTCAGGGACGACTCCAGCTTCTTGATCTCATTCTTCTCGCGCTTGGCGAACTGCTTGGAGTCCTTGCAAGGGGTCAGCCCGGAGATGTCGGCGGAGGCTGGCAGCACCGGCGCCGATAAGATGATGGATGAGAGGGCCAGCGCCGCCGAGAAAGCCTTCAGCTCAGATGCCGTCGTGCTTCCTTCTTGCTGCTTCGGAGAGTTAGCCTGGCATACTATGCCCAACCCGCTTCTAGGCTTTGCCGCTAACAACTTGGGTGTCGAGAGGTTGCTGGGAATTGTCAGCGACATTTTCCTTTCTATCTCTGCTGCTGCGACTGTGACAATGAGTGTGAATGTGTGTTGCACAATATCAATATGAAGGGAAGGGAAGGGAAGGGAAGAGATGATTTTTAGATTTTGGTATCACTGGTTTGGAGAGGATAAGGTGGATTGGATTGTGTAAGAGAGGATGCTGACATGGACACTTATCATTGGATCTCCCATTTGGGATTCGATCTATCCGATACTGGATTCGTGCTGCCTCCACAAGTTTAAAGATCCCAAAATACTATGATGTACTCATTCTATACCACTTAAACACACTATACTTGCATCAATCATATGGTCGTTAATCCTACAAACCCTAACACATATATTAACCCAGTTTATCCAAGATGCAAAACATTCTACACCTTTATAAGAAAAGAAAAAAATGCGTTACGCGTGAGATGAACAAGAGAACAAAAGAATTGAAATTAATCTTCTTTAGCACAGATCAATCAAATTTAGCTACTTACAATATTTATATACATCGACAGTAAGAGGAGTCTGCAACAAAAATTCTACTTCTGCACTGTAACTTTCTACGTTATTTCCTCGATTCCACTCAAATATTACATTGTTGTAAAACATCCGGTGCATTTTAACAAATTCATTTGATTCCGCTTGGACCATATATTTTTGGCTAAGAAGCAGACATGCGCAACTCGAAGGACTTCTGCCACTCCCGACTTCAGAGTGACTGAATCTAACCGAGCGAAATTCTGGTTGAGAGATGAATTTGACTCATCTATTCACTTGTCCCAGTCTAAAATATCAACTTGAATTCAGAATATATATATATATTCAGCTTTCATCGCGTAACCAACCAACCGGGTTTGAGTAAGATATCTCTCTTGAAATCGCGACCGCTGACAGAAGTAGACTCGCCTTGACGACGGTAGCACTGCAAGAAAAGTTGTCCTTTAATCAGTTACGCATGCAATAAACTAATACTAGTGCATGAGCAAGAATCGTATGACTTCTATACGAGTTTATGTATTTTATTTCACATTTTCCTCTATCTACTAGAGCCTCAAGCATCTCATAAAACATGCTTGTTTAAGGAATTTCCTCTTAAAAGTGCCACCTTCTAAACTCTTCACTTGGTACATATATGACATTAGACTGCATCCAAATTCAATAAGAAACCACATAAAAGAACAGATAACAAACCTTATAACAAACAACGGAATCATCTGGGTACATTGCAAACAGCTTGGTACCAAGACGAGCATGGCAAGAATCACAAGTGCTTTCATCATTAATCTGCACGAGGCGGGACCTCTCTTCCAGTCTTGCTAAGCTCGCATCAACATCCAAGGCATGAGACATCTTGTGAACAATCTGCAAAAAGCAGTATCTTAGCAGTCTACAATGGCTTGATTATCATAACATGATCCAAAACCAATTATAATAACACTTCCTAGAGAAAAGTTAAACGACTACAACCAAATGATAAACAATTGTTTGATTGTTTGACATCACGGCATATGGTTGTACAGCATTGCAAAGAGAGAGAATGACTATAAACGACGAAATGGCAGGAGTACATCATCAAACATACTTTTCCTTGCAGACGGTGATGCTGCCGGGCTCTTAACATTCTTAATATTGTATCTGAAGCAAGCTGGAGGGGCATATCCGGTGATAATCTCTGGGCCAGGAAATAAGTAATATAAATAATTAATACTAAGTCATATTAATTATCACAAAAGGAGGATAAAGGACATTATGTGCTAGTGGCATGAGGCAAATGAGATGTAAACCAATACCTCAAGCACTTTCATAGGATCTAGCATTTCTCCATGATTGTGGAGAAGACGGACGGCGGCTTTGAACATGGGCTCTCTGCCATCCTTGGGATCCAAATATATATCGAGTAACCTGATGCATGGAGAAACAATAATAGTACACCATAACGAAAGTATTCTCACTAACATTCAAGGAATAAAAGGGTTAAAGATAACTGACTGCATATAAGCATCTGGTCTACCAATCTCTGCGCAGTAGTTTTCAGCAGCTTCAAAGTTCTCCAGTTTCCTAATAAAGTAAAAAGGACAAATATATAACCCCGTCATTCTACATCATGATAAACTTGATTATATATCATGAATCTTCCTACTTTTCATGCTCCATAATACAACGACAAGTAGGCCATTATTCAGTATTTCTTGTAAACATATACTGATATACCAGAAAATATGTCAATCCTCAAAGGAGAAAATGAAGGAATCAACTATCCTACTTTTGATATTGTTGTGAACTTACAAAGCCAAAATATCTAGCACAAGAGTTTCTTGGCCAAGCCTCCTATAAAGAATAGCCTGCCAAAGGCAAACAAGCCAGATTAGCTAAGATTAGATAGTTAATGTAAAGACTTAATATCAGTTTCAGCTGTTAACATGGCAAAAAAATCTTATGTTCTTATTTCTTGAAGTAAATAGGACATACTAAATCAGACAATTTCTGGTCATGTAAGGAGAAAATTATAAGTCAACCTTTTCAAGCCACAGTTCTGACTCTTCAATCATATCAAGGACCTCTTCTGCATCATATAGGGCTGACGACTGCAAGAATATCTGTAGTCTTTCCCTAACAGGAGTATCAAAAATTGAAGTCCTTCCATGCTCAGACACGTTCATCTCATTGAGAGAATTTTGTGTTAAGAGCTCCAAATCATAAGTTTCAAGTGCTGACTTTGCAAGCAAGAGTGCATATGTTGTATGGAACTGAGAGTCCTCGGAATCCTGGTCTTCAATCAACCACTGTAGATATCTGTAATGCATTATGCAGAATCATTCATAATTAACAGCCACGTCATGATAAGTCAAAGAAAACAAAAAGATCTTAGAAATGATTAGGTAGAAATGCTACTGTGAACTATAATACAAGTGTACTAACTGGAAGAAGCAGCCAAGGAAAAGTAAGGTATGCATGCACCATTTGTATGTAATGAAAAAACAAAGTAAACAATTACCAGGTTATATACCTTTGAAGAATCTCCACTTTTTTGGGATCAATTGCAGCAATAACTTCATCTGTCACAGTAAAAGTTGATCGAAATCAGCGACACAAAGAAGGATCAATGCACCAAAATATAACAGCCAAAGTTAGAATCACAGGTTTTGCAGAAAAATTCGGGGATACAATTATTCAAGGTCAATTGAAGAACTAGGCAAAAGGGGTCAGACATACAGTAGCTCTCACATGCCCAGAGTACACATTTTTATCTAAAAAGTGACGAACAAACTACAAATACACTGGCAGGAAAATGACGTGGCAAGTCTACTAGCAACCAGCACAGTTCATTTCATTCAAACAACGGATAGAGGTAACTTAGGTGAAGAAATCTTAGTTAATTTACAGAAACCAATTAGGGAACTCTTCTCTACTGATACAACACATAATAGTCCCTCAAACCTAATCTCAGAAACTTCTCAGGTCTTGAAATGTAAAATATAAAAAACACATGCTTCGAATATCATGACTCCTATATAGTATCCTTGTTAGCCTTGCCTGGTGATAGTAAATCGTTCCTTCTTTCTGATATCAGAATTTGAACTGCAAGAACCTGGTTGATATCTGCAATCTAGAAAAGAAACACAAGGCCACACAAATCAAGTATATCAATCAAAAAGCTGAAATTATTTAGAAGGGTTAGTTACGAACCCATCCGAGGTGTTGAAGTATCAAATCTTGGTCGGAAGACTCCTCAAGAATCTTAGATGCCTCTATTGCTGCAGCCTCACGATTTGCAATTAACCTTCTAGAGGGATCTTGTAAATCAGTTTCCTCAGATTTTTCATTATGATAGCTGCCTGATGAATATTTTCTGGCCAATACACGCCAAGTAGAAACAGCCTTGGCACTCATACCCTTGCCAGCATACAGGAAAGCAAGTGCGCGCAAATGCCCAGAGTCATTCAGTAGTGCTTCTAGCTCTTCCTGCACTGCCCATTGAATTCACATGGTCATTGTTTAGGTGAGTCGGTAATTTCTTTAGATAGAATCTACACCATTTTTAACACAAAGCATGATTTATTCGCATACGCCAAATTGTTACAAATGCTTTTAGTTGAATCACAAATCTTTTTAGCAATAAGAATTTAGAAGGCACTCAAGCAGTCGGACACTAGACACTAAAAGGTAATCCATACCACTAAGCCAATTACAGACCATAACAAATCAGCCAATTGAGGGTGAAGTAAAAGGTAATCCATACCACTACACAGCAGTTCTCTGAAGAAGCAAGCCCTTCCATGTCATCAACACAATTTCGAGCTCTATAGAGATACATCAGAAGAGTGTCAACTCCCTCCTTCACTGAAATGGCCAGATCTCGAACACGACATGCTTGCAAATATCTGCAGCAAATTATTGGAAGTTAGACAACAAAAAATTAATCAGATCCAAAGTAGCGCACTATTCAATACACCTTGAGACAGGAAACAAAAATTGTTTAAGCACTCATAAAAAGAACTCTGGACTTTGAAAGAAATTGAGTATGATGAACATCAAGTAAATACCACAAGAAATTCAGAAACACCTTATCATGTTTTCTATGGCAGACTCTAACAGATCAGCTCTTGTGGGTGGATTTAGAAGAAACTCATCATCAACAGCAGTCTCTACACCTGCCTTCTTAAGAAAAAGAGCTCTCTGAATAGCTGTCAATCCATCATCTATTACATTTTCAAGAGGTGTTGGAGGAGGATGCAAACCCCAATATCGGTTTCTTGGGACCTGGATTCGAACAATTTATTATACATTAGTAATCACCATCCCAAATAAGAAATTAAAAGCAGAAAGAACGAAAGAAACACATACCAGCAGCGTCCAGCGATTTGGGTCTGGCATGATAAATGGAAAAAGTTCAGAAGGCTGCATGTTTTCTGAAAGCAAGAAGTGGTCTACTGCTTCCTTGAAATGCAAATCAAATAGCAACAGGAATCCCACCTGTGCATGGACAAGTGAGAGCATCTCCTTTGTCATTTCACCATCATTCTCCAGCTCTTCAACCAAGGAGATGGCTTCCTTGAAGCTCTTTTTCCTGAGTAGATCTTTGATTTGTTCTTCTCCAGAAACTTTCCAGTAGCAGATCAGCTTCAATAGGAAAAAAGAATAAGAGACATAATATGACAAAATAAGCAACGTCATTATCAATACTCAATTCTCAGTTAAAATTGACAATCACATCAAGCTCACACCCCAATCCGTCACTTTGCAACCTTCGGCAACAAATTACCTTTGAAATCAAGAAATCCACTATATATAACTGAAATCACGATCTAAAGGGAATAACATGATATAAAAACAATAGAGGTACAAACAAATCAAATTTAAGAATCATCTACACAGTTCACAGTGATCACATTATATATTCAACTCAAGGTTCAATAACTATTTTCAAGCTTTAAAGATACCTTAGTACTTGTTGCAACTGCAACAAGCTTCCCATTCTCGCTCTCCTCATCCGCCAGCATGCATGGTCCCACACCTCCATTCCCAAACATAAGCCTCTGAATACAGAAACCTGTTTTCTTGTGATAAACTTCCATTGTCAAATTCCTCGCAGCAATCACATAACTTCCTATTTCCTTAATCGAATCTGGAGCTTCCTTAAACACCAGGCTGCCTCCCACTGGCTGCCCCACCACATCCACAATAATCCCTACATTGTCAACCATTAATAACACCCTCGACTCCTTAGCCAGCAACTTCAGTCTCGGCAAACTAGAAGAATCTGGTAGCGAGAAGATCAGCTCGCAATTCCCTTTTGCACGACTATACAAATAATACCCAGTCTTGGTACCAACAAATACAGAATCATCAAGCCACAACACAGTCGTAATAAATCCATCAAAAACCCCTTGGATCTCCTTCAGGATCACCAAAGAACCACCCAAAACCAACTCTGCTAAGACCAACTTTTTCCCGATCCCAACAGCGAAAAAACTCTTGCCCTCGTTACTATCGCCATTTCTATTCACATAAGTAGGTTGACCACCGCCATTGCTGTAAAGAGGCGAACCAAAACTTCGACTACGGAATTTCCTAGAAAACGCAGTGACTCCTTTGAAGAAACTAATTCTCTTTGGCGTTTCGACTAAATTGGAGTCAATCAGATATAGATAACCATCAACGAGGGCAATGATTTTACCGATGTGAACAAGTGGGAGGATCAAACTCAGCATGCCGGTGCCGGGCAGCGCGAGGCGTCTCACAAAGGCAATTTGCGGCGGGGAAGTTCGCAGCGAGTAGAGTAAGAGAACGCCGGAGAGATTGCCGATGTAAATTAGAGTTTGGTCGTCCGACAGTTTGGAAAGAGCGGCGTGTTTGATCGGGGAGTTGCTGGAGTCGACGGCGGATTCTGCCAAGGGTTCGAGAATCGTGCGGGACTTGGGTTTTACAGCCATTGATGAAATCAGGGTTTAGCGACTCGAGATTGGTACGATTCAAAGCATAAGGGTCGGAATTTGCACATCTACGACGTCGTCGGCCGGTCAACAACTCGGCCGCCGTCAGATCGGTTTGGTTAATGTGCTCGCCACCGGCTGCCAGGACGCTTCTTTTTTCTTTTTCTTTTTTGAGATAATAAAGCCCTTTTATGCTCCTCCTATTTCCATCAATAATTTTTCCCACTAACTTTGTACTAATATAGGGAGTAACTCATTTTTCTTTCTTACATAGTAATTTATAATAATTCATTTTAATTTCATCATTGTAAGTTGTAAATTTGTAACACTTGATCAATAATTGTTTATAATCTAAAGTATTTCTTTTTCTTTTTTTCACTTAATATTTATTTATGTTATTTTCACAATTTTACCTACAATTTAAGGTCACGGCTATGGGTCAATAGAATAAAACTTGATTTTTTTTTACCATCTAAATTAGTTCATCACTCATGGTAATAAAAATTGTCTATTTTTCTTAATTTGTTATTTGTCTTTCCTTAAAAAAGTCCATAATTCTTTTTATCCTAAGTGGGCATAAAAACAAGAATTAAGAGATCAAGGTATAAATCTAACCCCTCATTTTCCCAGTAAAAAGATATTGTATATAGCAATTTTGGTTTAAGTGTAAAACGATCTAATATGAGATGGAACAATATTTAGATCCATAATCATATTTTTTCGAAAAAAAATATAATTACTGAATGAATAAAATGGCAATAGTGTAACTCATAAGTCGCAATTTCTGGTCAAATTTAGACCAGAACAACTCGTGCTTTAGTTTTTATGTAATTTACAAAATTAATAATGTCAATAATATATTTTTAGAATTAGAGACTATAAATATTAATGTAATTTAAAAGTTGATCATGCTCACATGTATTGTATAGGTAAAGCATATCATTCATCTTCTAAATTTAATCAAAACACGAGATCTATTTGACAATAAATTCAGCAAGTACACTCCATTATTTTGATCAAGTTTTGAATGTTTTAGTTTCATTCATCTTCTAAATTATTTGTGTTTGTACGTAAAATATGCAAATAACAAGCGACCTCCAATTATTTATGCATGATTGTATATATTCTAAAAATGCTGCACGTGTTGTTCTGTAGGAATTAGGATAATAATTAAGTAGTGTGTTGAAAACTGTTTAATTTAAGTCTACTAGGAGAAAATAAGCACGAAAAGAAATGATTAAATCGTAGAATATGAGGCGATCGGAAATACAAACAAAGGTCTATCAGCACTAAACATTGGTAGAAATGTCCGGCTTGAAATGGGGCTGAGGAGTAGCGTGGGCGACACTCCCCGGCGGCGGAGCTGGGGCGCCGAAAATTTGAGCGGTGGCGTATGCTTCTTTCCTGCCCTTCGCTCTTCCGAAAAGATAGCATCCAAATCCCAAAAGTAAATTGAAGAGAATCAAAGGTAGAGATAACACTATCACCATTCCCATCTTAATTAATTTGCTACCTACCTCAGAGAGAGAAAGACTTCAGAGATTGAATTCTGAGCTCCGAATATATTAAGAGGAAGTGGTCGGAATCTGCTTGTCTGGACTGGAATTTAATTTACATGATGATGGAGTATAAAGAAGAAGAAGAAGAAGAAGAATGTGTAGAAAGTTCGAAAAGCCAGAAGCGTAACGGTAAAGCTCAACGTTCAACTTTCTAACGGTCACTTTTTCATTAATTTGACAGCTTCATTTAGAATTTAATCATCTTATGATTGATTAGCTGGCATTTATATATAGAGTATATATTAACAAATAAAAGAAAGCAGAATATAGCATATACTGTGGAGACAATTGAAAACTAATATTTTCAATTTAATATCTCAGTTAATTATTGTATATAGAGACTGTTCGGTTACTCAAAATATTGATTGAATTTGTTCGAGAGTTGAGACGATCTTAGATTAATTTTATCACATGGATAAAGCTAAAACTAACCTACATATACTATTGCCCAAAGATTGAATTGTGGCTCTGAGTCCCTCCAACTAAACATCATACATAACACAAATTATATATAATCCAGCCAATTGAATGCACCCTATGTGTATTATAACTTCACTAGATATATGCATATGTATATTTTACTAGTGTCAGCTTTTCTGGTATATATTATGTACTCCCTTCGTCCACAAAGAGTGTTCCACTTTTGTTATTTAGTGTGTCCACAAAGGGTGTTTCATTTTCCTCTTTTGGCAAAATATCCTCATAATTCAACCCTCACATGGTGTGATCAATACTCCACTCACACAATTCCTCTCACCTTTTATTAAAATCCATGTCATTCACAAAGTGGTAATACTTCATTCGTCCCTTAATTGTTGGTACACTTATTTTCGGCACGGGAATTAAGGAGAGTTGAAAAAGTAGTGTAAATTGTATAAAGTAGTAATAAGAATATATTATATTTAAAGTTGTGTGTATGGCAAAAATGTCAAAAAAAAAAATGCACCAAGATAATAGGATATCCACAAAGGAATGTGCACCACAAAATTAAGGGACGGATGGAGTATTAGATTTAAACAAAAAACACAAAAAAACTTATATGCTTAGTCCGGCAACTGATTATAGATGTTTTAACTCTGGTCCTCATGTTGTGTTGCCTTAAGATGGGCCTAAAAGAGCATACGAGTAAATCATTTAACGAGCCCATAATTAAATGGCCTCATCACGTAAAATGCTAAAATCACGTAAAATAGTTTGGGTTCTTTTGGACAAACCAAAACATTTGTACATTAACAAATGAAAAAGATAATCTTATTCTATATAGCAAAATAAATCGAGCTCATACAACGATTTTAGGTCCTACGTGGCATCACAATAAGTCTCTAATTTTATTTATCTAAATTCTTCATTTAATGTATTTTAATGTTTTTTTAATCAAGTTTCAGATAATAAATATTTTTGGATAAATTTTTCAAAAATTTATTTTATATTGAAACTCTAATTTC
>JAYJMF010000027.1:295084-312927 GCA_036873715.1 Salvia sclarea | reverse complement strand
AATTGGCACTCTTTCTATTATTGTTTTTAGGGGGCACTATTATTTATTGGATATGGCACTTGTAGTTATCTATAATGACACTTTTAGTGTTTCAAATTGGCACTCGTCATTATTAAAAATTGGACTTTTTGTAAAAAAAAAAAATGTCAACGGCCGGATCAACGGTCAATGACCCGCGTTGACCGTTGACCCGGCCTATTGACCCGGTCGCACATGAGTGGCAGGTTGCACCAGAGTGTACCTCTTCCTTTTAAAATATGAGATAAGAATCAATCTCCACATTTTAATAATCTTTAATGCAATGGTCGAAAGTGTATTGTTACAAATTTATGAAAAGAATATATCTACTAACAAAAATTATGAAAAGAATAAAAGTTTATTTTTGGATGGTGAGAATTGAAATTTACGTGAGAATTGAGAATGATGAACAAGCGCATAAACAATGAATAAGAGATGAACGAATACAAATAAAATTTTCCCTCATTTCAGGACTCGAACCTGAGTGCTTACTTTGAGAATTTCTTGTATATGAAATTTATTGAGTTGTGCATGCATAATTTGAATTTATGCATGCATAATTTGTCTCACAACATTTATAAACAATCTTAATCGATGAATGTTAACACCTAAAAGGATAAGTATTTATTCTCAATTCTCCAACTAAATAATTATTATCAAATAATCTCTTATAGCTAAGAAAAACGATAATGTCATCTTTGTTATGTTCTTTATTGAAATATACTATAATCAATCATTGTTACAGTTTATATTTATAAATTCAAAATTAAAGGATTGTTTTGGTAGTTTTTGTAACAAACATTGATATATGTGGCTTGAACGAGAATAATTAATTAATTATTTTTCAAATTAGATTAGGGACGAATACGAATATATAATTCCAAGTTGTTTGTATATTATTTAGCATGTCTATATTAATTTTGCCTATTATTATTATTACTTGCAAATTGCAATGTTGGTATTGCTATTTTTGTCGAAAAAAATGTTGTATTGCTATTGTGACATATAAGTACCCATTATTTTGATAATTTATATTTATAAATTCTAACAATAATTTAAAACTATTATTATATGAATTTAAGACGAAAACAAAAATTAAAATGACTTTTCTATCAAAATAACGCGTAGTCAAGTAATTTTTGTTGAAACTTGAAACTGAGACAAATTATACAATAATTTTATGGAATACTCCCTCTGTCCCATTTCGATTGGCCAATTCTGTCTCTCAATATGAGACAATTGAAATGGGACGGAGGAAGTATACGACATCATTCCTTATCCTAGATGGTATTCTCATATTTCTTCATTCTTATCTAAAATTTTATTCATCCTTCTTAATTCTATGGTTTTTATATTTATTTGCAAGCATTTTCTTTATTTTCAATATCTACAACTACTCATATATTTAATCATTAGTCAAATGCAACAATTTATCTAAATAAGAAATGCATATAAATATGAGAATATTAATTAATAAATAACTATTTATATTTTATAAAAATATAAATTCTCGTCAGAGGATAAAATCGTAAAACTCGTTATTTTCCTTTTATATTTGACTATTTAAAAAATGCTTCGTTTACTATGTCGAAAATACAATATAAAGTGATTTTTTTCGAAAATTCGAGGCTATACACTAATATTCAAAATAAAAGTAAACAAGTACAGAAGAATTCTGAAAATGGAAAAAAATGAGAAGTTGCATTCTTTCTTATTTCATTAAATCACTCAATAACATCACAAAAATAAAGTAAAGTCGTACCACCACCATATGTCTCCTATATTTTACCCTTGTAAAATTTAACTAGATTCAAGTACAATAAATAATAATAATAATAATAATAATAATAATAATAATAATAATAATAAATGAAAAATCCCGATAAAATTAATTTTTATAGTCTTCTCCGTTTGGGGGAATTCCTCAGAAAGTCAAGCCTCCATTTTTGTAAAATTTTCAAGGGAGATTGGAGAAGAACAAAGTTCTCCGTAATCTAATCCAATCTCATAAAATTTAACTGCATTTGTTTGTTTATTCGATCGCTGCAGTCAGATTCGAAGCGTTTTCGCGAAATCATATCTCTAATTTGATAGAAATTCACCCAATTCTTCGCAGGTAAGAATCTCCTCATAACTTGATCTTGTGTTTTCATCATTCCCAAATTATCAAATTTTAGGGTTATCAACTTGTACACGGTTTCGCGATTCGTGAAACTCCTTTCCGATATCTCGTCTCTGGTTTCTTTCCTTTGAGGGTTCCTTTTTGTTTACGTGAAATTGAATATCTTCTGTGGTAATGTATAGGTTTTCTCCTTTTCCTTTGATTATTTTGAATAGATTTTGTTCCAAAATTATTTATTCGTGGATTTTTATCCACAAATAAGATAACCCTCCCAGTTTGTTTGTTGTTAGGTTATTGTGATTTTGATACATGTTCCAACTTTAAATAAATTATGTTTTCCCATATCTGAAATACTAGACATGCTCAGAAGTTACTTGAAGTTTCCCCATGCCTGTATGTCTTATTTTTTCTGCACTATGTGCTAATTTTTATTTTTATTTTGTCCATTTGGAATTTGGATTTGGTAGATATGCAGAGCCAAATTGTTTGCACCGGGTGTAGAACGGTGCTACTTTACCCAAGAGGAGCTACAAATGTTTGTTGCGCAATATGTAATGTGATCACTGCTGTGCCTCCTGCTGGTAAATCTTGAAACTCATACATCTAGGTAGTGTTTACTCTGCATGATAGGATGGATTGATAAAAATAATCCAAGCTAATCTATTGTACTTTGATGGATAAATGATGGATTGGGTAATTTTGAACTAATTTGACAATCTTATCCTGAAATTTATTCAATCCTATGTCTTATCAATCTATAGCTTATCACTCAAAGTAAACGCTACCCTAAGAAATATTTCATCTAGATGTTACATGCACTGCTTGAACATATATTCAACTTCCTCCCTATGCTGATATTTTTAAGCTGAAATTGCAAGAGGTAATTTGCTTTTTCCTTTTAAGCTTCAAGAGTGAGTCTAATATCTAATCAAATAGATATGTTATGAAAAAAGTCCTCAGCATTACTCAATATAGGAGCATTATCACTTTGCAAATGGTGTAGTGCCCAATTAGGGCCTCCATAGTCCATTGATTATGATATAGTTATTTATGTAATTGTTTCCTATAGCTTTTGCATCGCCCTGTATACCTTCTCTGTTTGCTGGACCGTTTACTTTGTTCATGGCATGCCACTCCCTTCCACATTGTTCTGTTCATTGTGGTAGTTGAAGAGGTCATTAGATGAGTATCTTTGATAGAGAAAAGAGCAGATGGATAGAAAGATTTTCAATAGGAGATCAGGACATAATCCCTGTGGCCGGCCAAAAGGCCAATACAAAGGCTAACTTTCTCCTGTCTGAATGCTTACTCAAAGACCTTATGTAGTACTCCCTCCGCCTCATTGGAAATGTCCCATTTTCCAATTTGGACCGTCCCATTTGAAATGTCCCATTCCATTTCAGGATAAAGTTGGGGCCAATATTTGTACTAGTAGTTGGAATCTTTGTTGGCAATATCCATTTTTTTAACTCTACGCATGTGGTTGAACACCATTTAATAATCTGATTAACTCCTAAATAACCGCGCTCAATAGAAATGGGACAGAGGGAGTAATTAAGATTCCTAATAATTGGGCACATAACCTGGCCAGGTTTCCACATTTTTTTCCTTGTTTGAATGCACGCCCAAAGGTAATAGCATAAACCTCTCCATCAGCTTTTCTCAGTAAAGAATGATCAGGATACAGTATCCAACATCTCCTAAATGATGTAAATTTTACTTTATTGGAGTGAAGATATGAAGTGTGGTAGTAGTTTTCCTGCCACCGAGAGAAAGCACATACTTCGGCACTTTTATTTTCTCTTAATTGTGACAACATGCGTCTTTGTGCCATGTGCCTTTTTTAACAACTTTACTAAAGTTAAATTGCTGTATGAAGGGATGGAAATGGCTCAATTGATATGTGGAGGCTGCCGAACGTTACTTATGCATGTCCGAGGGGCTGCCAGTGTTAGATGCTCTTGTTGCCACACAGTGAACCTTGTACCTGGTATGAGTTTGATGGATCATAACTGTGTATATGGTGCTCGATTGTTTTATCATATTTCCATTAAACAATTTTCAATCATTAACTCTTCTTATTTTGAATCCTTTGCCCTCTATTCCTGATTTTTATCTGATTGTTGCTGAATGATGAATTTGCAGCGCCAGCAGCAGCATCACCACCACCAGCACCTCCACCAGCTCCTAGTAATATTGCTCATGTCAACTGTGGAAACTGCCATACCATGCTGATGTATCCTGCTGGAGCTCCATCAGTTAAATGTGCAATTTGCCATTTCATTACAAATGTTAATGTTAGTACTTGCTTTCCCTTTTGTGTTTACTCTCCCTCACACGCACCTCTGAATAAAAAAAAAAAGTACTGCAAATAGGACTGGGACAACTGGCTTATTTTCTTTTGTTACAGGCTTAACTATTGTGCGATAAAAAACATACGAGAATGTTAGAGCACTTGAAATTCCGTAGGTTTCATTACTATCTAGTAATGGTTATGATTTAATGTCGCCAAATGTTTTTTGATAATTTATTAACCGATTACTAAAAGAATTAATGCAGAGAATCTGAGAAGGAATATACTGGGGAATGAGGAGTCCCTTCTACTATTAATATATGTAAAGAGTCCCTCTTCTACAAGTATGTATTCTTTGAGAAAATGATGAGGAAATGCCAAGGGGGAAGTAAGAAGGATATATCATTAGAGAATGTCATTATTTTCCTTGGTGTCTATGAGTTTCTTCTGTATGCTACATGTTACAGTACCCATTTGCACTTCTTATGGGTCACAAGCTCGTGTTTGTAAAATGAGATGGAAAAACGTGTCCTGGAAAAGGAATGATTGTTGCTTATTTAAGATAATTTATGGTAATTTCTCTGTGATTAGTAGCTCTTGGAGGGTCGCCAAAACTGAAAATTAACTATAAAGAAGTCTTGAATCATTATGTAATATTTGCGTTGATATGCTGATATGTTTCTTATGCAGAATGGCGACACAAGGGTCCCGATTCCTGTACATAGACCTGGAGGGATCGCAACATCTGCATCACCACCTACTTTCTTGGTTAGTTAGTTTCTCCTTGTAGTCGGACATTCCCCGTTTAAGAAAATACGATCCCTCTTTTGGATAATAAGTTCATTCGTCTGTTGCAGGCACCATCCCAATCTCATAATCAAACAGTTGTCGTGCATAATCCCATGACTGTTGATGAAAGCGGCAAGTTGGTGAGTTGTTCGAGACTAGCCTCTTATTCCAATCACTTCCCCATTATTCGTGATACTTCCTTTTGATTCGTCTTGAATCCAAAAAAAGAGAGACCCTGATTTGGTTTATCATTATAGGTGAACAATGTTGTGGTTGGTGTGACAACTTAGGAATGCAATGGAAACAGGACAAATCCAAAAAATCTGTTCTAATCTTCTGTTGTGAATGGCTATGTATGATCCTTGTCTGCTTCAAGGGTATAGAGATATGATGTGCATATTCTGGCTGTAGTAATATGCATTATCTAGCATTGTTGTATAGGATTAAGAGGAGTATGGCTTTTTTCTTCTTTTTTTTCGTATCTTTTGTCATTTTGTGAAAAGCTTGTCATTTTTGTTGTTGTTGCTGTTATGCTACTTAAGATATGTATTTTACTGTAACTTAATGTTATGAAATATAGTTGAAAAGACAAGAATTACTTTATGTTCTTTTATGGCTATAAAGACAACTGAAATAATGTGTATGTGTAATGTTCCATTTATTAATTGGCTTAATTGGCTATGCCTTTCAAACCTCATCAATATGATTTATATATATGGTGCAACTTAAGATGTGTATTTTAATGCACTGAACTTATACATGAAGACGAAGTTACTAAGTTTCATGCGGAAGTTAATTACCACACAAAACAAAATAAAAATTTCCACTTCTCATAGATTCGAATCTAGGTAATGCATTCATTGTAGATTTTTACAATCAAAAGTCTAAAAATGGTTGTGAATTCTGATCTTAAATTCGATTTCTCATTTGAAATTTTTATTATACATATACAAAATGAAAAAATAGTGCACTGTGATTGCTTTATATATGGTGCAAGTTTGTTGCCTTATATGCTATTTTCTGATCAATATTTACCTACACTAAATCTATTTAAGATTGATTGTGGATTTTTCCCAACTACTGAAACTAATAGCATGAAGATTAGCTCTTAGTTAGACTAACCAAAGGAAAATTAGTAGTTAATTACCTCTCTCTTTCTCTCTGTCTGTATATATATTAAGATGCGTGTGTGTGTATGAATATTCACTACCCCTCCCAACCCATTGAACAACCCTCTTGATCGCCATAACCATTACCATAGCAATGGCTTCAGAAGGAGGAGAAAAGCCGGAGGTGGGCCACGATGAAGCTCCGGTGGCCTCCTCGAGGGTCGACTTGATGATGTTGTTGCTTAGGGTGCTTGCTTTTCTACTAACACTGGCAGCTACGCTGGTGATGGCGCTCAACAAGCAGACGAAAACCATAGCCGTTGCGACCATCGGAACAGTGCCTCTCCAAGCCACCCTCACCGCCAAGTTTCAACACACTCCTGCGTTTGTGTATGATATTCTAAACTCACATATATAAACTTTTTGCTTCTGCTGCAAAAGAAATGGTAAGGAAATTTTGCACAATCAATTAACGTACAGGTTCTTTGTGATTGCTAATGCCAATGCTGCTCTACACAACTTGCTGATGCTGCTTCTCTGTTTGGCTCGATCCAAGTTCAATTTCAAAGGGATTGCCCCCTTGGTTATTCCAGTCTTGGACTTGGTATATACTACGGATATTTCATTTTGTTTTACAAATTAAGGGAATATATTTTCAATTTTAATTAGCTCTCTATTAAACATATAGATGAACGTGGCGATTGTCTCCGGCGGGGCGAGCGCGGCGGTGTTCATGGGGCAGCTCGGGAGGAATGGGAATACGCATGCGCGGTGGAACAAAATCTGCGACAAATTTGAGAGCTTCTGCGACCGCGGCGCCGCCGCCATGATCTCTTCACTTGTTGGGCTGTTGCTGATGACCATAATATGCGCAGTTTCTATTATTAGGCTTCGTAATCACTACACTTACAACAAGCTTCCTCTTACCTCTTCTGCTCTTCCTTAAATTAATCACCAAGAATGATTAGCAATGTTGTGATCAAAATATACATGGAATAATCCAAAGTACTTGTACCTTAGTATGTAGAGTGAGTGAAATTGCATGTAATTATAAAGCTTTAAGTTCGTATCTCATAATTTCTCGTGATGATAAAAAAGAAATTTAAAATGATATGATAAATGAGAGTTTCTATGTGTTATATATATGCTCTTACATAAATATATGAATGATGTGGCAAATTCTAGGATTTATATATATAAATCTTAAATCCTAAATTATCAGTTTTGGCACATGTACATTATCCACAAATACAATAGAATATTTCACATACATATGCAATAGAACTATAGAAGATCCAAATTGATAATACCGTGACACTAGATTCCTTCTAAAATAATAGATTTAATTACATGTAAATACACAAACTTTTTTCAAATTTTGGTTTCTAACCAATTTTGTTGTTTTGGTAAAAAAATATATAAATTTTCCAAAATTTTGGAATTTAGCCTATAACTTTACATTTCACCTACACTTCGGTTTTTCCATTAAAAAAAGGAAATTGGAAAGAAACCGTCCTGTATAGACTGTCAATTAAACTTCTTATGTTCTACCATAAATACAAAGCTTTAAATAGGAATTAAATCACGTTTTAATTAGTAAGAGAATCAACGTTCAGATAATATTTAATCACTTTCCTAATAAGAATATCATGATCATGAAAAATAGTGTAATCACAAATCCACCTTGGAAACTCAAACTTCTACAAGCAAATCAAAAGGTTTGTAAAGTACAAAAACTGCACCTTCTAAATAGTTTTTTTTTAAAAATAATCTATAGCGGTTAAATTCTTTAGAAAATAAAGCGAACCTGAATGATTGAATTTTGCAATTTTTCCTTTACGTTAATGCATTGTAACTCAAGCCCCTTTTCACATTAAGCAACACAAACTTTTCCTTATTACGTGAATGGAACTAAACCTTGCAAAATTTCGACCGAATTTCAATATATACAATTATTTGTAAAGTCAGTTACTCAGTTTCGACATTTTACACTATGATTGAAGCGCCAAATCAACATTCAGCTCAGGTTTCCCTAGCCCAAAATCAAAGAAATATGAAAATGACCTTTAAATGGCCATAGGATGAAAAATAACTGCCGAGATCAAGTTGGATAGGAAGTGACAATTAATCAAATTTGCAAAATATAGTTAGATTTATGTAAGATGAGAATTCCAAGATGCATAATACACCCAAAAGGAACAATTTTTTCCCCACTAATCTTAAAAAATCCAACCCAAGATATCAGAAAGATGGGACAATGGACAATGATTGGAGAATCTGGATATGTTTGAAAGATGTTTTCTTAATTTATATTCAAGATTTTACTTACATACATTAATGAAAATACAAAACATAATAATGTCATAAGGTTTGGGTGAGAAGCAAAACATGAGGCAATATTGGGACAAACACTGACACCTCAGCCCCTAGATTTGTATAAATACCCGAAACCGTCTTTTTCATTCAGATTCCCATTCGTTTCTTTTAATCATTCTTTTCAAAATAAAAAAGAATATAAATATATAAATTTGAAGGGGTGTTGGTGGTACCCGGGTTTTTCTCTTATTGATCCAACTTCCTCGTATTAGGAGAACTCTTATCCTACACAAAACCAAGTATTATTTTTTCTTTGAAAAATCTTTTCCTTTTATTTTGAAGCTTAGATTTTTAGATATTGGGGTTGAATTGATATATTATATAATTGAAAGAAAATCATAGTATAAAATAACAAGATTGGCTCTGAGGTGGAATTCCGTAGCTGTCGTTGAGGTAATCTTGGGCTTCACCTTTTTCATCATACTTCCGTATTTGTCAGCATTACAGAACTGAATATTTACTATCCGTGAAAATAGATTGCAAAAAAAATGTTTCCTTTTTGGTTTATATATTTTGCCGTCAAGATATGGAGAATCAATTTTCTCTTTCGATATCTGGATTAATATAAGGTTTTCTATCTCTCTTGCACTTTCTAATAAATAAATAAATATTTTCTGTCTTCAGGTTTTAATTTATTTACCCTTCTGTTTGCAGTAAAGAATTTTTCCATACTGTAATTTCTTGGAAATTGCTTATAGTTTGAATGAGTATATTTCATCGTTTAGTTTTTCGTGTGTTGATTTGTTTAGTGATATTTCGTGGCAATATTTCTTGAAGATTCTTAATTGGTGCATTCAATTGCGAAATTGGAAGTTATTTCTTATTTTAATCAGAACCCATTAGGTTGAAGTTTTTGGGTTACAATATCAGCTTTTTGCTTCTGCTTTCAAGATATTATTTTTGGGACTGGAATCTGGGTTGATTTATTAAGTTGTAGGTCTCATCATTCTGTTAAACTCATAGAATTTCATTCTAATAGCAATTCGATATTACAACTTTGTGTTCTAAATTTTTCTAGGTTTAATTTTCTGGCAATTATTTTCTTTATGTCGTTTGGACACTCCTGCGCAGTTTCTACAGATCTGAATATGTTATCTATGTGATTGTCATTCATATTAAATACTCAAATTTTCATCAATTTCCATTGCATTATTTGACAGATTACAGAAATTCTGGGATTTCATGGTGCCATTACTTTTTATCTGTGAAATTTCTTGACATATGTGCGTGTGTGTGTGTTAATGATTATCTCTGACTCGGTGTGTGTCTGTGTGTTTAAAGAATATCTGTAATTATATTAATGGTTATCTGTTCTATTCATCATTTTCGTAGTCATAAACTCTGAATTTATCATAGATATTACAAGGTGGGAAGATTAGTTTCTTATGATTTCATTTCTCTGCATCAGGAATTCTGCCGTTTGAGAGCTGCGGTGAGGCTCTGCTTTTAGAAAGGTTCAACGATCAATCAGCAACTAGTCAGCCACAGATATATGCTGCACTTCATATTCTAATAGTCATGAGACTGAAGGTTTGCATTCCTAACGAACGTGCTCGATTTCTTTATTATATGTCGCTTCTTAATGCTTTTCCACTGTTTTATTGCCACCATTGTTTGCTACAATCTAACAAATCATATAGCTGTCATGATCTACTCCTTATCATACTTAGAAGAGAATCAGTAGTAGCCTCCTCATTTGGTCTCATTATAACATTTTGGAGGATATTCAATCAGCTTTGGAATATGTTAACTGACATATGATAGGTTTCACCACAGGATCATCCTTCCAGAAATGCCCAGAAAAACGACGAGAGCCACGAGTCTCCTGGCAGTCCTCGACACCGAAAGGTAAGATATGACATACAGCTGTTTCCTCGAGTTGCCTTCTTTGCCAGTTTATACTTGAAATGCTTCTCTTGTCCAATAACTGTTGTTGAATTTTGGCTGATAAATGATGCTTCATTTGATTTGTTTTAATAATTAGGCCAAGTAGTGTTTCAGGGTGTCTCTATCAACCTTGATTTTGTTATCTTGTTCGATTCTTCTTAACCTTTTTTGGTTGCATATCTTTTGGAGCAGGTATTGGCAAGATGGGATCCCGATGAAGCCTGCAGGCCTGTTATTGATGATGCTCCAATCTTTTTTCCAACCGAGGAGGTATACTTTTGACTTCGAAATAGAAGCTTTAGTTTTTAATCATTTGATTTGGGTTGTTATCTATGTGTTAATCGGAAATTCTGCTTTAGGAGTTCCAAGACACTCTTGGTTATATAGCAAGCATACGTCCTAAAGCCGAGGCTTATGGTATTTGCAAAATTGTACCGCCTCCATCTTGGAAGCCACCCTGTCCGCTTAAAGAAAAGGAAGTGTGGGAAAGAGCTAAATTCGCTACACGGATTCAGCAAGTCGACCTCCTTCAGAACAGGGAGCCAATGAGGAAAAAAACGCAAAGAAAGAGGAAAAGGCGGAGGCAGTTCAATTCGAGACCGAGGAGGCGTGCTCGTTCTGAAAGTTCAGAGGCTAATGCGGCCGGTGAAAGTGAAGAAAAGTTCGGTTTTCAGTCAGGATCCGACTTCACGCTTGAAGAATTTGAAAGATACGCAGAAGTATTTAAAGAATCTTACTTCAGTGTGAAGGACAGAACTCGAGAGTCCTCTGCTGAGATTGGGCAAGAAAAGAGATGGCTGCCCACGGTTAATGATATTGAAGGAGAGTATTGGCGGATTATCGAGCAGCCTACGGATGAGGTTGAGGTGAGAGAAAACTAGAACTTTCCCTTCTCTCTGTATATTCGTGCCATTATGTGATTTATTTATACGTTATATGTGAATACAGGTATACTACGGAGCTGATCTGGAAACAGGAATGCTTGGGAGTGGATTTCCTAAAGATCCATCATTATTGATGGACACTAAGATTAATCAATACGTGACTTCAGGCTGGAATTTGAATAATTTACCTCGTCTCCCCGGTTCTGTTTTGACTTTTGAAGAGTGCAACATATCTGGTGTAGTTGTACCGTGGCTTTATATAGGAATGTGCTTCTCATCGTTCTGTTGGGTAAGTTAAACATATACTCCCTCCGTCCCGGCTATCTTGAGTCGTTTCTTTTGGGCACAGGATTTAAGTAGAGTTAAAAAAGTAGTGTAAAGTGATGATATATATATATATTATTTAAAGTTGTGAGTGTTATAAAAGTATCCTAATAAGGAAATGCCTCAACTTAGTTGGGACGGCCCAAAAAGGAATACGTCTCAACTTAGTTGGGACGGGGGAGTATTATCTTTGTGACAAACACTTTACTATATATATGGAAAGACACATAGATATAGGGGACATCTAGTTTGGTGGATGAGAAATAAAAGACAAATATTTATGTCAAGCCAGGGGCCTGACCATCAGGCCGGCGGTACTTCATGTTATATGAATTGGTACTTTATTCAATATATATTGATACCCTATATGAATGAACTGTGTTTTAAGTGGTACTCTATTCAATATGAAATTGTATTACATGTATTGGTGAATGGTACTCTGCCCTGACAGAAATGTGCCTCTAAATAAAATTGGTAGAATAAATGATGATTGCATTATTAATTCTGTGTTGGATTGTTTGATTGTGGTTATGTGATTATGAACAAAAATTGCATAATATCGAGATTGTGTTTTCAATCCACTATCCTTGTTGACTAAAATAAATTTGGTGAAGGTTGTAATTATGGATGGAAGTTTTGATTACTGATCAAGCCAAACTATATGCGAATCAAATAACTTGACATATGCCCCCAATCATGCAAATCAAATATTTTAGAGATGGACTCTCGTACTTGGGGTATATATATACATCACTCTATACAAGTCCAAATTTTATTTTCATTCCGCTCACATTATTTTAGAATATAGGGTGATGTGATGTATATATATTCCCGGAGCACGAGAGTTACTGTGAACATTTATTATATATGTTTGATTATATATGTTTGGTTCGGATTGCTTTTTCTCCAAATTACGATTTTTCGGTTTGGTTCGGAATAGTATATTCGAAAATCGAAAAATCGAAATCCGAAATAAACGTTGATGTGTTCATGAAATAAATGTGATAGATTCTTTGCAAAATTTGGCTTTATTTCGTTTAATTGCCTGAAGTTAAGCTGTGGGGTGGCGTTTTTCTTGTTCTAGGCCATTTGTTTTTTTCTTTTATATTTTTACCTTTAAATTTGAAAAATTCGACTTTAGCTTTCCAAGCTATATTTCTTCATCAGCTATTGCTCGACAAAGTAGTTTGGCTAGAAGTTTAAATGTTCGCTAGTATGTGATGTTAGGACTATATATTAAGAAAATTATTGGATACTTTAAAGTAGTTTTATAGTTGTGAACTTGTTTCAACTTGATACGAAGTAGCCATTAGACAATATCTAGAATATTATACATTCCTTCTAGGCTTCCAACTATGTAGAATATAGGGTTAGAGTGTTTTATGTTCCATCTTTCACAATTTTCAAAAACGCAAATATTTGTATACAACCTGCCGCACCAGTGCGGCGGGTCAACGGCCCGGGTTGACCGTTGATCGGGCTAAAAGTGGCAAGTGCCATTTTTTATGCCTAACAGTGCCGTTTTGAAAAGTGCTAAGTGCCAATTTTTATGCCTAGCAGTGCCGTGTTTTAAAACACCAATTGTTTGCCGCTCATATTCTAAGCCATGAGTCGAGCGAGGGGGAGCCGAAGGCGAACCCGGAGCGAGCTCAAAGACAAAATTGTTGCCGGTCTCATTATCTATATATTAATTTTCGAAGCCGAAGGCGGAGCCGTTTGTTGTTTGCCGCCCCCTATTATTTGTTTGCCGCCCCCGATTATTGTTTTTAGTTGGCACTATTAGTTATTCGAAATGACACTTGTAATTATATAAAATGACACTTTTATTGTTTCAAATTGACACTCTTTCTATTATTGTTTTTAGGGGGCATTATTATTTATTGGATATGGCACTTCTAGTTATCTATAATGGCACTTTTATTATTTCAAATTGGCACTCGTCATTATTAAAAATTGGACTTTTTATATATAAAAAAAAAAAAAAGTCAACGGCCGAGTCAACGGTCAACGACCCGCATTGACCGTTGACCCGGTCGCACGGGTGCGGCAGGTTGCACCAGATTGTGCCTCAAAACTTTTTTATGACGAAAAAATTAGCTACTTCTAATCAAGATCAATATTTTATAAAAAAGGTGGTATTCTTAGTTTACCACGTATAGGAAAAGATCATTTAAATTTGTCAACCATAACAATATACGCATATTACATCGGTAAAGCCTTTATAATGGTTGCGTCAAGGATTACAATTGTATGCAATTCTATACGTGCAAATCAAATACTTCAAGTTAGAAGCTTGCAACGAATATTTTGCGTATAATAAAAACTTTGGCGGTCAATACTCAAAACGTTCTGCACTTGGGAGTTGCAGAAGTATGTCTGTTTTTTTTTTCTTTTTCTTTTTTCTAATAGATCAATTTATTTAATAAGTCAGTTTAAGTTGAATGATTTAAGCGGATTTCAAATTCAATACCGATCTCACTCTATCTGAAAAAAATTAGACGAAGACGCTAAATTCTGAACAGGTTGGTTTAGTAGTAAAATATTCCCATATATTGAACATATTTAACAAGTTGGCTTAAATATTAAGCAACCAGTAGCAGAAGTAAAAAGAAAAAGTAAATTAGTGATTTATTCAAAGCAAAGCTTTACAATTTCAAGAGATCACTTGTTGTCCTTGTCTCCCTCTTCCTCCTCGAACGCCGACAACGGAAAAGCCCTAGAAATTCCGGTGGGGGTACCGAACGTAATTTTGCCTGATTCGGGGTCCTTGATGGAGATATCACAAATCGTGATCCAGATGAGGATCTCCTTGCTCTTAACGCCGGTGAGGCGCTTCATGCGGCGGTCGGAGACGAAGGCGGTGACCTCGGTGTCGTACCAGACGCTGCGGCCGATGCCTCTGAAGTAGTGCGTCTTGCTCTTCTTCTGCCTCAGCCACACGAATCCGGTCTCCGCGTTGTGGCCGACCTCCACGATGTCGTCCAGCGGCAGCAGCCCCTTCGGCATGTTGATCTTCTCCAGCAGCTCCTTCGACTTCTGCTTGCACGCGGCGTCGCCGGTGTACACCTCCGCGTTCTCGCGGTGGGACTCGATCAGCTGCGACGACATTGCGGCGGCGAATTTGGGGACTTTCCAAAAGCGTTCAAAATTAAATTATGAGATCAAGCTTGGGGGTTTTCTAATCTTATAGGGATGTGCGCGTGGGATTAAGTTACAGAAATACCCTTCACCGCTGGCACCTATTTCGAATTCGGCGGGGGTAGCTGAGGGAATGTGCCAGGTGGAATTTATTGCGACTATAATGATTTTAGTTGGTAGTTGACTTAACCGGGACGGATAGGAGAAATTACAATTCCAGCATATATAGTACTCCACCCATTATAGTTGGCCCTAGAGCTCTCAATTTCGGGCCGGGTTGGGCTGCGAAAATAATGGCCCGAAAAAAATCGGGCTCTTTTGGCCCGCTCGTTTGGCTGTCCGGGCCAATCGGGCTCGAAGCTCACGGGCTTTTTCGGCCCGCTCGGTTTAATATATAAAATAATTTTTTTATATTTTTTTTAGTATGTAATTAATTATTGTTAATCACTTAATTGTATTTGTGTTTTTTAAGGAAACTTAATTGTATTTGTAAATTAATAAATGTAGGGTTTGTTTTCTTTTCTTCTCTTCAAACAAAAAGTAAATGCATATTCAATTGTATTTATAAATTGTATTTGAATTTTACGAGATACTAATTTATTTTGCTTTATATTCCATTTTTATTGTTTATTAGGGTTGGTTCAACACTTCTACTTCAAGCAAATGCATATATTTATTTATTTTGACCAAAAAAATTTTAAAAAAAAGGGTCAGGTTGGCCTGGCCCGCCCGAAAATCCATAGGGGCTGGGCTGGGCTCCAGAAATTCAGGCTCGGAAAATTTCGGGCTAGTCCAGCCCAGCCTGGAAAATAGGGTTTGGCCCGGTGGGCCTGCCCCCGCCCTGCCCTGCCCGTTTGACAGCTCTAGCTGGCTCCAACGTTTTGGCCATGGAGATTAAGGAAAGATTTTAATAAGGTATAAAATATTAAGGGTTCATCTATTTTTTGTGTTCTATATGTTAAATTTTGTTTTTGTTTTTGTTTTTTTTTTTTTTTAAAGGGACCAACTATAATGGAACAATCCAAAATGAAAAAAACTGGCCAACTTTAATAAGATGGAGGGAGTAGAAGATGTATTTGATATATTAAAAGTTTGTTTCTTATTAAGCATTATTTGATCTTAATTTACTTTTTATAGGCAATATGTGATTTCTTGAAGATGAAGTTGTGTAGCCATACATTACAGTGTGTAGGTGACCAGTATTCTACCTAGCTATCACTAACATCTAAAAATTTGAAATCTCGATTTTGATCTCTAGTATTTTTGTGAGCTAGCTATCAATAACAGGTTAGTTTATGGATAAAGGAGAAAGACTAATATGATTATTTTCCATTGATGAATCCATACATGTAGACAGAAGAAGAAGAAGAAGAAGAAGAAGAAGAAGCATGTATTTTATTTAGTAGGGCGAATGGGTCTATTTAATTAGAAAGGCAGCAATGGGATGGATGCGGTAAATACCAGTAGTACTAATGAACTTAACCTTATCAGTGGATGGGACTCCCACAAGAATCTCAGTGACTGGGAGTGTGACCATCAGCTGCTTGCCCTTGACTCCTGTGATGTTCCAGACGCGGCGGGGCTCGATGAAAGCGGTCAGCAGCGTGTCGTAGTAAGAAGTCCCCACCTTATCCACCTTACGCTCTGTTTTCGCCTTCTGCCTTATCCAGTAGAACCCAGTGCTCCGGTTCAACCCGAACTCCTCGATCTGCCCCAGCCCAATGAACAAGCATCTCGGCACCAAGAACTCGTCCAGCATTTTGTCAATTCTCTCGCTGCAGATCGCCCCACGGTAAACCTCCGCTCCCTTGCTCTCACTCTCAATCATCTTTGCTGTTGCCATTCTTCTCTCCACAAATCTTCTCTTATTGCACTTTTATACAGTTTGTTATTTTGCCGTACTTCCTCTACCAACGCATGGTCATGGTTATGCCGGTCTACCAAACTAGCAATAGGTTACTTACTTATGGGCCCACCTTACAAAAATAGACGCCATTAACAAACATCTTCAATGTATTTCAACCTAGCCAAGATGGCCATTTGCCTAGGCCCTCTAAATTTTTTAGAAATATTTTATTATTAAAAAGTTTACATATATTATTATCTTGATGTTTGGATGCTATCTTGGTGTTTAGATCTTTATTGTCTAATTAATATTGTTGACTATATCATTTACTTGTGGAGTGTAACTTCAACAAAATTAAATTTTTCAAAGTTAGAATGGATCAAATTAGAATGAATTATACTTTCTCTAGAAAGGTCAAATTTATATTTGAAAATGAGGTATTGGAAAAATTTAATTATGATGATGTTATTGATGATTTTGCTTCTCAAAATGCAGAATATTACCTCAAAAAAATGTTATAAGATCTAAATTTTTTCAATAATTATTTGATCCTTACTTTTTTTAATTGCATTTTATAATCTATATTAAAATTATACAGTCAGTTATGCAAAATGAAAAACACAATATTATATCTTGCTAGAGACATGGTTCGAAAAATTCATTTATTTAAGATGTACATCACGAAATGGCCCTTGCTCACTACCACCGCCGCCCTTCTTGGCCTTCTGCATCTTGCAAGAAAACACCCACAACAAAACTAAACAAACCACTACTTCATCAAAGGCAACGGCCATGCCGTGCCAAACACCAACCCAGGAAACTTCACCACCGCAACGGCCGCCATGGGACAAGTTGGGTGGCGATCTCATAGAACCGCCACTCAAGGCAAGTGGTGAGCCAGCAGGGCCCGCTGAGTTTCATAGCCAGAGAAAGCTGACGAGGAGGGAAGCGGTGAGGTTGTTCGAGAACGGTTTTTTCCATGGTGCATCCGGATGTAATACATCCCCCTCTCACTGTAGCAATATTAAATTAATTATTTAATTAATTTAATATTGCT
>JAYJMF010000027.1:240547-256169 GCA_036873715.1 Salvia sclarea | reverse complement strand
TAAATTAAATTAGCATCTTTATAAAATATAAATTTACGCCACAAAAAAATTTTTAGTGAGTTTTTTTTTTTTTTTTTTTTTTGAAAAAAAAATGGAAATATATTTTAAAATCGACTTTAAATTTTGAATGATAACAACTTCCTCATTTCAAATCCATATTAGTTATAAAATTAAAGATTTGTCAAATTTTTTGATGTGATATGCATATTAAATATTTTATTAGAACTTAAATTGTTCAATTTTTTTTAAATAGAAAAAGAAAGATAATATTCTTCTTTGAAAATTAACACTAGGAGCATCATTTTCTCTTGTGCAGAAATTGTGACCCTTAAAATTTCACTCGATTTGCAAAATCATGTCCAAACCTTCATATAGATAATTGATAGATTAATCTCCTTCGAAGATATATAGTTACGCAAGTGCATAGCAAACGCAAAAGTTGTTATTTAGGGGAGTTAAAGACCAATAATATATTTCTTTTTTGGATAATATATATGTTGGAAAATTATTAAAATAGGAAATTGGTTAGAGTTGGCTAAATCCCATCCCGATTTCTTTAATTGTTCTGACAAATTTATAGGTTTATAAAATATTATTGCTCGGAGCCCATAGAGTTAGGGTCAGCTAAAAGCCCATCCCAATTTTATTTTATTGTTTAAAGATTATAAAAAATGATAGGTCGAAGTCCATATTAATGCCATTAAAGAGTGTTCTAGAAAACTAAGAAAAAGTTCAGAGAAACGATGAAGAAGACGACGTGTGTGAAATTAAATAGCAAAACTTGAGGCCGATCAAAAGGTTAAAAAATACCTAAAATTGTAAGAATGAATCTGGGTTTTGATCCGTGTAACGGAATAGAGCACACCGTGCAAGCAACGAGGTCTCAAGATACCACGCGATGTGATGGCGAATACCGGAGAAAGAAACGTAATTCAAACGACGAATGGCTGTCGAGAAAGCTTGTGGAGAGTCGAAAATTTCTTACAGCAAACGCAACGAAACAACATTAGCAAAACATATGATTTGAGAATACCAGAATCACATATCATATTATCATCTGATCTCAAATACAACGTGTTACGAAGCAATAAATCATCAGATCCAAAACGACCGAGCCACAACCTTACCTCATTCGTCGCAATCAAGCATCCCGGCCTAACTGACTAGAGTGGTATAACAAATAAAAGGTCTAAATCACATGTAGCAGACATAGATGACTACCTTATGCATAAATTATTGAGTAGAACAACAGTGAATAAGCATTTCGCTGAGTACCTTTAACACCACAGTTTCACAGCATGACAATGAAAATATTAACAAGATTAGTCGAGAGATATACAGTCAAATTCGATGGGACTTGCATCTGCCATGTACGGAAACTTTTTCCCCCCCTAATAAAACGTTTCGTCATCATCTTTAGCGTTCTGATGAGGCGCTCCCTCTAAGAAGTGAACCCCGTTGGTGGCCACCAACTACCACATCTTTAAGGCGGTACATGGGAGCAAGCAACCTGCTCATCTTCTGCACATGAAATAAATCACAGATTAGAGCTGCTTGAGGATCTTTCTAGGATAATCATGATTCATCATACATTGATTATTCCCTAGCATGCTCATGGGTAACAAAAATATCATATTCAGTAGCTAAAAAGACCATTAACTGTTTCGAAATCTGTGAAATTACAAAAAACGACCAATTGCTAACAGATTCATCAACTACTGAGTTAATTAGGGTCTTTCACCAGTCAAGAGAGACAGGTTGAATAACACATAGTAATATACACAATTGATTAGACAAAGGGGTAAGGATCATAAACTACAGTCTGATGCAAGAATACATTATTCTCTATTGCCCCAGACTCTAAATTAAGGATATTTTAGTAATTAATTCAAGTTACCAATTTTACCAAAACACTACTTCTGTGTTTGTAACTATTCTCCAAACACATATTTCTGCGATTAAGACTAATCAGTTTTTCCATGACATATAACTTAAACCAATTTTTCAAAAGCATAATGCTTAAAAAACAAGTCCTAAATTGCAGTTTGAAATGTGAAGTTGAATTATATAATGGCAAATCTCTTTTGAGAGTAGGCCTTAATATCAATTAAACTAGCAACCTTCTGTCACAATCTTTCTTCTGGTACTTGTTCATACTTTTGACAGAACAATCACAACGGATGAAACGGCCTCATCAAAGATACACTTACTCCTAGTTTGTCTCATTTTGATTCTACTTGACTCATTTACTCATCAGGCTATAAGTTCTGCAAGAATATCAAGGCATCCTTAAGAAATTTGAGTGTTGATTTACTTTCATCAAAACTATTTATTCCTAAAGATAGCAAAGTAGGACAAAACTATAAATCCATGATACACTAAAATAATTTCAAATTCATCCACAGATAGCCAAAAATATGAACTTCTGAAACCTAATGAAATCAAGTGCCAGTGTCAATCTAAATACCAAGGGATGGCAATTGGTACTGATAGAACCCTGCTGCATACTTGCACTACTCAGGGAGGGGTTCAGGCATGTACCGTGTATGAGATTTCCCATCCATATTCGAATTAGTACACTTACAAAACGCCAAACTTGCATTTGGTTTTTATCTGGGACCTTCTAGATTAATGTTATACTCCCTCCGTCTCATTCATAATGTCCCATTATTTTTGGGCACATAGATTAAGGAGGGAAAATTGATGAGTGTAAGGAGGTGTGGTCCACATACTTTTTATGAGTATTTTCTTTGCCAAAAAGGGAATGGGACAACCAAAAGAGGAAAGTGGGACATTATGAATGGGACGGAGGGAGTACTAAGAAACTTAAAGAATAGGATATCAATCATCTCACTAAATCAGAAATCACACATCCATTGACGAATGACATCAGTGTTGTGTAGCTCAAGAGCACAAGCTACCTAACATAAATGATGCCATAGTCTTTTGGAAAATACAATAAAGGGCAAAAAGTTATCGTCCATATATGTAGTTAAGAGTGAATACCTCATCATTAATACCGAACTGCCACCTTAGGCGCAAAACCTGCCACCTCTCGTGCTGCCAATGGTGACCGATAATTACAAGTCCCATAACAGTTGCTGCAAGGTAAATAGGCCAGACCGTATTTGCTTCTTTCGCATGAGCATATACAGAAAGAGCCCGTCTTTTCCACCAAGCTTCACATGGAAGGTCAGCATCATCATATTCGTCTTCATCTATGGGCTTCTGGAAACTTGGCAAGTCGGGATCCACAGATTCACCGCGAGGTTCAATTGACTCATCAGTTCCTGCATCGTCCCCGCTATTATTGGATATGCCCTTGGCCGTTTCACTATTAAACAAACTAAACTCTGCAGGGGTGTAAATACTCTGCACTTTGTCAAAGGCCACATCTTTTCCAAACTCTGCTTCACTGAGAGATAGTGTGTTACCTTCTTCGTTAAATACCTGAATTCCAGGAAACTCTTCAGACATGAGTCCTTCGATAGTGGCATCCTCTTCATCCTTCCCATCTGATCTAACCCCTTCCTCTTGACCCAACTGAGATACATCATCTTCTCTACCCTTTTCACTCTCCGACTCATCGAATTCAGGTTCAATTGGCAAATTCTCGTGCTGGTTTGGAGGAAAAACAAAGTGGCTAGACATGAACATGGGGTTTGAAGTTCCACCCTCTTGCTCTTTATCCAACCTAGTTACGCTATCTTGGCTTGAGCCAACCGGTCCGGGACCAGGAGCAGCAGCATATGCTGATGCAGTGAGTGACACAACTTCCCACTCATTTCCTCTGGGACCAGTTTCCTTCGCTTCTTCATTATCAGCCATTTACAGGAGTGGCAACCCAATAGTTCCTATTCGCAGAATGAAATAGGGATCAAATATTAGTTCCAAAAACATTGCCATAAACCATTCACCAGCATTTTGCTAAATGGAAATTGTCCATTTTTGTACAAACAGTACAGTTTCTAGTTCAAGTATACAAAACAATTGTCCAGATATTGGCATGCCCTTATAATTCACTAGCATCACTACCAATTGCATATCTCTCTGCACATTTATAGTCGATGCTAAGACAATTTGATTATATGTTAGCTAACTCTATCAATTAACCGCACCTGGAAGCTATGCAACCAACAATTACTTCAACTACTATTTTCCCCCAAAAAACTAATCTCAAAATATCCTACAACCACTCAATTGCATCACAATTCACAAGCACACGATTTCTAAAACGAGATTCCAAACTGAAAATCGTAGAAACAGCAAAAAACGAAGCAATCAGAGATCCATAACTGAGAAAACAATCCAATCCGATCCAAAACAGAGCAAAATCGAGGAATCAAGTCAAAGCTATCAAAACATCAATCAACCGGATCGACGATCACCACGACAAAAGACAAATCAACCAAAAACATAGAAATTGATTACTTACAGAAAAAAGGAGCAGAGATAACGATCGAGCAGTTGAGGGAGAGGAATGATTGGAGATGAATCGGGAAATTATAAAACGACCATAAAAGAATATAAATAAATAAATAAATAAATATATATATAAGGAGTTTTTAGATTAGAATCTACATAAAAAGAATAAGAGATTGGGGATCAAGATGTATGAGATACCGGCATAGCCGGTGATGGAGGAGCTGGGAATTACCGGCTACGGGAGAGAAACGGCGTCGTATGATGCGATGAGATGACGTGGCAGTTGAAGGCCGCCACCGGTTACTGCGGTTGCGTGCGTGGGGGTGGAAGCATCAATTTTTGGGGTTGACGGCTGTGAGTTGTGACTGATGACAGCTAAATAGAAAAATGTCTCTAAATTTATTTATTTATAGGTTTAGTAGTACCCCTGGTCCCGCCGAAGTTGTTATGTTTCTTTTGGACACGGAATTTTAGGAGAGCTGAAAAGTAATGTAAAGTGATAATATGGATATATATTATTTAAAGTTGTGTGGATGATAAATGTGTCTTAAAAAGGAAACGTAATAACTTCGTTGAGACGACCCGAAAAGAAAAACGTAACAACTTCGACGGGACATAGGAAATATAAATTTGTAAATTGCAAATTAAGCACGAAGTATATTCGAATGAAACATAAGATTGACAATTCCTTTTCGTGTATTTCTTTTTAGATAAATCTGAACTCGATAAATATTTGCGAGAGAATTCTAGTCGCACTTTTATTTAAATACTTTAGATGCATTAGAAACACAAACTACAATGTAATGTTATTTGTAGAGGGTGTTTGGTTGAGCTTATAAGCTCCTTAAAACAGTTTATAAGCTGTTTAGGAGCTTATAAGTGTTTGGCAAAATAAGCTCCTAAACAGCTTATAAGTTGTGAAAATAAGTTCCAGTAGCTTATAAGCTCCCAAAAAATAAGTTGCTCAACCCAACTTATTTTCTCATAATATTATAAGCTATCATCTTTTTACCAAAACAACCTTATTATAAATATCATTTTCATTATTTACCTTTTCCATTTAATTTATTTTCAATTTTCTTTCTCTAAATATTACTCCTTTCTCTCTAAATTTACAATTATCAATCAAGCTTATAAGCAAATTATCCAAATACTTTGACATCTTATAAGCTACTAGAGCTTATAAGCTCTTCAAAATAAGTTTAGCCAAACACCCCCTTAATGTCACTAGACTTTACTTATGAATTTTTGTTAAATTTTTCTGTAAAAATTGAGAAAGTGGACAAGTCTAGCCCGGTGGCCCGAGCGGGACTGGGTTGGGTTGCAATATTATAGGTCCGATGAATTTCAGCCCGGCCCATCCCAATAAATATCGTTTAATCGGGCCACTACTTTTGCTAGCTCTACCATTTCCTAAAAACTTTTTTTTTTTTTTTAAAAAAATATTGAGATTAAGCACCACCACTTGTACCTCCTAACAGCACAACCATTGTAATCATCAGAAGATATTTATGATCAATGATTTTAAATTTTATTTCACCACTGATTCATATGATCAAGGGAAGCCCAAAATTATTTTTAGAGCCTATGTTGACGAAATCGGGACATCAACGCTCGTAATTCCCGTCGCCGGTAGCTCAACAATAATTTGCAAAACCAAAATATAGTTTGCAAAGATAAAAGTAGGGACGTTTTTAAAGCTGCACACAAATTAAAAATTCAAGAAAATAGGGCAATTGGAAGTTCTATTTATTAAAGGATTACAATTAGTTCAAGACAATTTGATTTTTTGCATGTGTTGGTATAAATGGTGGCTAAAGAAATTAGCTCCTAGTTAGAAAATGAAGCGCAACTTAGTTGGTAAGATATTTCCCCTCCAACCTATAAATTGGGAATTCCAGTCATCATAAGGGGGAAATAGGAAATCGTATAGGAACCAATTACTAGTTAAATACAATAGCAATCAAGCCCTAACCCTAAACTCATTAGGATCTGTCTGGCCATAACTGTGGGCTGAAGAAACACGACCGGGCTCCACAGTGCTCGCTCGGTAGCTTCGAAGCTCTGCTTGGTGATAAGAGTGACTAGCATTTCATATTTTTCAAACAATGGCTATTATATTCTTATGATATACTCCCTCCGTCCCATTCATAATGTCCCACTTTCCTCTTTTGGTTGTCCCATTCATAATGTCTCATTCCCTTTTTGGCAAAGAAAATACGCACAAAAAGCATGTGGACCCCATGTGGGCTACATCTCCTTACACTCATCAATTTGTCCTCCTTAATCTTTGTGCCAAAAAATAAAGGGACATTATGAATGGGACAGAGGGAATATCAAATAGGCTAAAGTTTCCTCTTATATAATCATCAAAACATTGTATAAGGACTGGGACACAGTGAGAATGATGTTTTAAGTGAGAAAGAGAACGATGCACAAACACATAAAATCATACTCCCTCCGTCCACCAAGAGTATACCACTTTTGTCATTTCGAGCGTTCACAAAGAGTATACCACTTTCCTTATTTGGCTTATATCCCCCCACACTCCTTATTATTCATCCCTACTTTAATTCAATATTTACAAAAATACCTATCATTCAACCAACTTTTTACCTTAAAAGTCAATAAAGTAGGACCATTTCTTCACTCACTTTACCCTTTTTCCACTTTAACATTAAACAACACATTTTTCTTAAAACCCGCGCCGTCCACCAAAGTGGTATATTCTTGGTGGACGGAGGGAGTACAAATAAATGTGTAACACATGCACACAAAAATATAATTTTATGCATTTATTCATCACAACTTAATGAATTCTATGCATTTATTCATATAACAAAATAGAACAGGAAACTTCAGTGTATAATAAATAATAACAAGAACAATTCTTACAAATAGATCCACAACTGCACTATAAAAAATCAAGGAAATTGTCTGTTCAATTTAGAAAAAAAAAAAAAAAGAACCTAGACATCATTTGATTTCATTTCCTGGTGTTAAAACTTCTGCACCACAAGATGAAGAAACAGAGCACTCTGTATCCCAACACAAAGCCCATCATAACCCCCAAATTGGTCCACCTATGCCCCTCCTGAAGCCCCTGCCTCCTCAGATACTCCTCCCCAGAAACCACACACACATCCCCCACCATCTCCACACACTCCCTCCCTCCATACTCATTTATCACCAAGCACTCAAATGGATACTTGAACAGGCTCAGATAGTGCATGAATCTCCAGTACTCGGGTATCCTCTCCGCCGCGATGAAGTAGCCGGAGAAGAGGAAGAAGCACCCCATCAGCCCCGCGATCAGCGACGTCCCCATGATGAAGTCCGGCACCAGCGCGCTGCAGCACGCTGTGAAAGCGTTCGACATCAGCACAACGGACCAGACCACGCCCGCGAAGTAAGGGAATCTGCCCCCACCCCCCCGCAGCCCGACTAGCCAGTAGGCCGGCAGGCTGTAGAGGAGGGCTACGACGAGGAGGAACGGGAAGAACACGAGGGCGTTGGCGAGGACGTAGGAGGAGACGCGGTAGGCGCCGCGGGCGGTCTCCCTGTTGAAGATCCTCCTCTCCTGGAGGAAGATCGGGAGGCCCTCCGTTGTCGAGGAGAGGAGGAAGCTGAGGGAGAAGGCGAAGAAACCGAGGCGGGTTTGGAGGGTGGCCGCGCTCGGACCGTCTACGTTCATGTAGACGGTCCCGAGGATGGACCCCACGACCAGAGCCTGGATGGCTCTCGTCGTGAAGAGTTCCTTTGTGCGGAATATGTTCTTGGAGAATCTCTCTCCTAGTATTATTACCTCCTCCCACTGTGAGTTCGCGTAGTGGGAGGAGGTGGGGGCCTCTGTTTTTATATTTTTTATATTTTTATATGTAGTATCATTATCAGTATCAGCATCGATCTGCGGATCGATGCCGATGTTGATGCTGGTGATGGTGTCGATGGCGAACTCGAGGATGTTGACGTGGAGGGGGATGCGGTGGCCGGAGCGTTGCAGTCGCTCTGCGAGCGACTGCAACGATCCGTGGTGGATTGCGCGGCCGGCGGAGAGGAGGAGGAGCCTGTCGATGAGGTCGAGGATTCGGAATCCCGGTTGGTGGATGGTGAGGATGATCGTTTTCCTTTTCGTGGCGGCCATGGAGCGGAGGAGCGAGACGACATGGAGGGCGGCGGCGGAGTCGAGGCCGGAGGTCGGCTCGTCGAGGAGGAGCACGGCCGGGTCGTGGATCAGCTCCACGCCGATGGAGAGGCGGCGGCGCTCCCCGCCGGAGACGCCGCCCCCGACTCTGGACCCGGCCACGTGGTCCAGGCCGAGGTCCTTCATCAAGATCTTCACCCTGCGGCGCGCCTCTGGCCTCCCCACCGTGAGGCGGAGGAGCGCGCTGTAGGTGAGCGTCTCCTCCACGGTGAGGAGCGGGAAAAGGGCGTCGTCTTGGGTGACGTACCCTGAGACCCGGCCGAATCTGAAAGATTCGGCCGGGGCTCCATTGATCAAGACCTCCCCGGAGACTTTCCCCGACAGGGAAGCTCCGGCGAGGATTTCTAATAGTGTCGTCTTGCCGGCCCCGCTGGGGCCGGCGATGGCGGTGATCTCGCCCGGTTTGGCCTCCAACCTCACTTCCTTGATTATGAAGCGCTGCGGCGGCGGGGGCTGCCGCCGCCGGCCGGATAGCCAGGGGAGGCGGTGGGCGCAGGATAAGCCGTTCGCCTCTATCGTATACCGGTCGTCGGAAACCGGCAGGGCCATTGAGATAGTAGTGAATGGGAAGAAATGGGAGGAAAGGGGGATTTAGGGTTGTGTGATGAAGGGGATGAGCTAACATGCACCAACCATGAAATAGAAATAGAGAGGGGATTAATTAGGGTGTGGAGGTGTGGCATTGGCTTGACTAGAGAGTGTTTCTTGTGGGATGAACAAAGGATTAAATGGTGATTAATGTTGGAAGAAAAAATAAAGAGAGAGAGATGGGAATTGCAGATTTGTGCAGGTAAACTATATGTTGACCATGCAGGGTTGGTGTTGGTTGTTTCATTATCTTATTCTACTCTATAATATCTAACATCTCTAATTATGTTTTTTGGGGGGTGGGGGCAAGAAATATCCAATATGTTTCATTGACTTGGGAATCTTAAACTATCCTTTATTAACAATTTGTTTATAAGTTTATTGCAACACTTTATGTGTAAGTTTCAAAAGTCCCATGTATGTGTGTATGATATTACTAACACATATATGCACGGGAAAATTAAGCTAAAGTACATTGTTTTACGTTAAGATCTTATTAAATATTAGTGGATAACTAAAATATAAAATGTCCTTACAAATTACTCCACCAGTCTCGTTGCTCTGCTCCTATTTTTGGACAGGGAGATTAAGAAATTAAAATTGAGCGTGTGTGATGTAATATGACTCACATAAGGCCCGCATATTTTAAGAAAATAGTAAAATGGTATAAAGTGATGATAGAAATATATACTTCATTATTTAAACTTGTATGAGTAATAAAGTGTCCAGGAAAGAAAACGTGTCAATTCTCATGGGATGGAGGGAGTACAACAATATCAATGTGACAATCCAAAAAAGAAATAAGACAATATCAATCAGACCAATTGAGTCATAATATATAGATTTTGAAAACTTTCTTATATAAATATGGATTTAAATTAAATGTATAGCTACTATTATCTTCCCTCAATCCTTGTATCCTTGTTGATTTCACATAATATGATCGTGGTAAAATTGTTTTCGTTGTAACATGATTTTAATTGTTAAATTTGTCTCGCTTTGGTAGAAAAAAATCCTCTATTTACCAAAAAAAATGTTAAATTTGGGATGTATTAAATTGGATGATATTTTGTACATGGCCCCTTATTTTACGCACTATCTTTGGCCGCTAGCTAGTTAATGAAATAATAAATAAATAAATATATAAATGAATGTATTATTTTATTCCTGAGAGCACCCAAATTAATTTCTTATCAGTTGCAAATTATTGCTAATGATTTCTTGACATAATATACATCATATTTTATTTTCTCAAACTCTCAAAGGCCATAAATAATTTTCTGGACTGTGCAATCTATTAACCACTATCACACTAAAACAGAGAAGAAATAATCTGAATCCACCAAATGCATTTACCTAAATTCCACCAAAAGACTAGGAATTTTTGCCGCCAGCTACGATTTCTTGCTTTCATTAGCAAGAACAGAATAAATTATTTCAACTATTATTCATATCTTCTTCCCATTTGTTTTGTATCGGTTTATCCATTCTCATCATATTGGGTAAAACTTATTCTGCAGATATTTTGGATTGTGGTTGAAAAGGTTATGGTTTAGGTAGTTGGGATGCTGCAGATCTTCTAACTAAGCAAATGTTTAGGAATTTAAGGATTTATTATCATTAGAGTTTATTAATTACTATTATATTAATTTGGAGGTGATGACTTTTTCTTTTTTGAAAGGGTTGGAGCCTTGGAGGTGATAAATGATAAGGGGTAAAACAATACAATTATTATATAAGTACTAAATTAATTTATAAGTAATAAGTAATACCATTATGTCAGTTCTGCTCCAATGCTCACCGTGGACATACTTAATGTGCCCACGGTTGATGTGGCAATGCCACATAAACAATAAAATCAAACTATATTTAGCTCAAATTACTATTACCATTTAATACTATTATGATAATATAGAAAGAATAAAATTTAACAAATACAATACTTTTATCCTAACAAACTAATTAAATATTAAATTCTACATGTTTATTTAGTGAACGATTTCTAGTGCTTGAACTAGAATTTATTTATTATTATTTTTTGAAAGATTGATTAATTTACTTTTTTCACATAAATTGTTATCCCTAGCACAAAGAAATTATTTTTCTAACTATTTTTAATAATTAGTAATAATTCTAGTATTAGTACCAATTTGACCATTAAATTAAATGTATTTGTTTTATTTTTATGGAGGAGGATGATTTGCAATGACAAATTTCATTAATTGGTGTATTTAAAACAAAACAATTATAATTATAATTTTCATAATATTATATATAAAGAATAAAAGTGAAGAAAAAATATTATGAATATAATAGTTACAAATAATGTTACTTCCACATTATTAATTTATATATAAAGAAACATTAAGCGACAAATTCGTCAACTGATATATAAAGCCAAAACTAATAATTATTTCTATTAATTGTTTATAAAATAGATAAATTATAGTAATTTGCAAAATTTGTTCAAGTTTGCAAGTAAAAAGAAATAAAAAAAGTCCGTTCACTATTACCTAAGTAAGCTTATGTAATTTAATATTTAATTAATTTGTTAGGATAAATCCATATTATGAAGATGATATTAATATTTAAAAAAGAAAAAGAGGAAATAAATTAAGTGGGCAGCCGATAATAGTCGTGCTTTCTCTAGCCCACAACCTAGTTAACTTACCGGATCATTGGGTTGGTCCAAAAAGTCCATTTTTTTGGGTTTCGTATGTATGTAACATTGAAATCCAATACATACACATAATCATTTTGGTCCTAACAATTATTGTGACGCTCTAACAAAGATTATACATGTCTTAAAATCACTAACAATATTCATCACTAACGAAATGAGGGAGCTTGTCTAGTGAGTGAGTGTCCAAATGTGCAGGTAATTATATATTTCTTCACCATGAATCACATTTGTATGTGGGCGTGATTTGACCAAATACAGTAGTAGAATTGTTAATGTCGAGCTCAAGTGCATCATAACACAAAACTTAAATATCCTTGTTAATTGAAAATACGAAAATAAAAAATACTTTTATTCACTGTAAATGACACTTTCGATTCGTTTATATGACATTAAAGTAAAGTTGACAATGTGATTTTTAGAAAAATGACACTTTTCTTTCTTGTAAATTATGATAGTTGATACATTATCATCTGTTTCGAAAATACCAAAAAGACTATAGAATTAGGAATAATAATAATAATAATAGTGTAAATCCATAGTTATAAAACATAAGCAATTTTTTTTTCTTCAAATAAGGTACTAATTGAGATAATAATAATAATAATAATAATAATAATAATAATAATAATAATAATAATAATAATATGTGCAGTCGTAAATAGGTTTGTAACGTTTTTTTTTGTGTTATTGATTAGATATAAATGAAATGTTTCACCTTTTTAAAATAAATTTGTCACATTTTTATATATATAGATACATTATAGTAAGATTTGCGGTGATTTATCCCACGGTAAAATCAACTTAATTAAATACTCATATATAATTTATAATGAAGAAAAAATTAATCATACGTGTAATAAATTTAATATAAAAATAATACTTCAAGGAAATTATTCCGAGCATTGCTCGGGTAATTTCCTAGTAATATCAAAAACAAAACAAAACATCATCATTATGAGATGTCACAATACACACTAAATAGTACTAAATACGTACTGTCAATGAGTGGCGTACATTGCATGTCTCACAAAAAACCGTTTAATAAGTAGGGACCCTTCTTTAATTTGGCATGCATGGAAATGACAGTGTACGAAGAAAACGTTAGTGAGCACAGTTGGCTCACAGTTTTGATATATATTGTCATCAAACAAAATGGTATTAATATGTGATAAATATCTTGGCGAAATGGTCCCCACGTGTAATATGGTGTATACGAAATTTTGTCACAACTTCATATATAAGGAGTATCAATTAATTTAGAAAGAGATCAAACAATTGTGGTCAGAAATTTACAAGGCTAGCTAAAGAACGAATGTCATGGGGGATATGTTGGCAAAACAATTGAATTTGAATTTATGAACAAATGTTACGTACGTGCATATATTTACAACATGAATGTAATCTTGTTACTAGGAAATTAATGGACTGATTGTATTTTTTTTAGACACATTTACGTTAGGTCGGCCTAACTGTTATGCCAACTCATTTAATATAGAGTTTATTGTGGTTTCTACCCATTTTCATAAAAACATCTCTATTTACACATCCATATAAAAAACATCTCCTACATACCCGGTGGGCCCCAAAAACACTTGGATTGTGATGTTTTTGCATTGTTTTCTGTGAAAACTCTTACACTTTTCTTACATAACTGTGCGGCTGATATTTCAAAGAGGAAGCCGACAAGTTTGAGGGAGGACCGAGTTTTAAGTGAGGGAGACCGATAGTTTTGAGAGGAGGCCGACAATTTAGTGAGGGGGCCGAATTTTTTGTGTGCAGGCCGGGTTCTTGTTGGGTGGAGGCCGGGTTCTTTTGGGGCGGAGGCCGGATTTTTGAACGGAGACCGATATTTTTAGGGAGAAGCTAGCCGAGTTCTTTATTGGGGGGCCGATTTTTTGGGTCGATTTCCCATAAATTAATATGGTGTCAGAAAAATGTAAGAAAAGTGTAAGAACTTTATAAAAAAAAAAAGTACAAAATGTGTAAATAGAAATATTTTTTATAAGAGTGTAAATAGAGATATTTTTTTATAAAATTGTCTAAATAGAGATAAACCTCTTTAATGTATAGATAATGAGATCATCAATAATTTTATCTTTAAACCCGCTTCGAGTTCTAACTCGCATTTGGCTCCCCCTCACTCGACTCATGGCTTAGAAATAAGAGCAACAAACAATTGGCCTAATTAACCGTTGGGCCGGCCTAATGCAATTATTTGTAATTTTATATATATATATGCTTGATGTTTCCAATACCTAGAAAATTATGTCGTTAATTGAAAGAAGTTAAGTTAGAGGAAGGTTTGTGTAGAAAATACAGGACAATGAGTGACATCATTACCAGTTTACCACCTAATTCAATGGTGCTGACCTTGGTTAGCAAATGATATCATAACTCATTTGTGTAACATATGATGATCTATTATATAAATAGATAAAAGATAAGTATATAGCAATTCTAATGCTTCATTTCTCTGCCAAAAGTATACATGTATCTTCTTATCCAAAAAATGAAAATATTTGAGGACAACTAACCTTATTTCTTTCGCTCCTTATCCATAATTTTTTGGGCAAGGATGATGGAAAATAATTCACTAACGAGCTTCTCAATTGAAAATGAAAATGAAAATGAAGTTAGTGTGTGTATGTTGGCCTAGTGGTAGGAGGTTAATGCCCGAGACCAAAGGTCTCGGGTTCGAGTCCTCCATTACAAGGTCTTTAAATTTCTTTATTATTTACTAATAAAAAAAATAAGCTTAGTGCATGATTTGACTCTCGATCTAATGTTATACTTGAAATCTGATTGGAAGATTATATAATGATCTGGTCTCTTGTACATTTGTACGCGTGATGCAAACGAAAATTATGCATATAAAATATAAAAAAATATGCATATAACATATACTAGAAAAAAACAAATTATGCATATAACAAAATATAAATATATATGATCCACACAGTGCGGACATTTATTCGCATAGGAGAATTTGTGTTGTATATATAATATATGGTCCATTTGTGAATTGCAATTTGTAATAGGAATATGTTTACTCACTATATAGCTAGTGTTTGGTAAGCCATTTTACTTGGTAGGTGTTTTCAAAAAATAATTAAGAGGATTTGATTCAATTAGTTATTCATCGTCGATAGTGTCGTAGATGTGGTAAGAGTTGATAAATAACAATGCAAATAGCTAAATTATTTTTGAAATCATAGATTAACATTAGATTATATATGTATAAGTTATTTTATTTAATGATTTATTTTAGACTAGAAACTCAGATACACTCATACTCATGCATCCGAGATAACTTGAACTCCTATCTATTGATAAGAGAGAAAGTATTTATCAACTGAGTTGCACTTCCTGATCTACGCCTATTTATTTTAAATTTTAATTGAATAAGAACTATTCTCATTAAATTGTAAAGTATTTGTATAGCTTCTTAGTACTAGCTACTTGTGAAACTAAGAGGAGCTAGCTCTCTAATATTTAATGTCTTAGTAATTGAATTGACTCAATAGTTCATAGTTTCGGGGGAGAGCGGTATATATATATATATATAGGGATTGGATCAAATACATTACCCTATTAAAATAAGAAATAAAAACTAATCTGATTCGTTTAATTTTCAAAATCAATGGTTAAGATTTGTGGAGATTTCATTTCTCTCTCATCTTTTCTCTCTCCTAATTCCTACGGATATATTCTCTCTCTTCTAT
>JAYJMF010000027.1:209226-240447 GCA_036873715.1 Salvia sclarea | reverse complement strand
CTAATTGAGATAATAATAATAATAATAATAATAATAATAATAATAATAATAATAATAATAATAATAATAAGCTATAGTTTGTATTTAATAAAAATAAATATATAAAATATGGAAATAAAGAATTCCAAATTGTGAAAACACAAAATTTGTTGGACAATAGAAGTCCGAAGTATTGCACTACTTAACTACTTTCCTTAATCCTAAGATTCTTATTACTTTCCAAATCTTGTAGAAAATCCAACCAAAACACAAGATTTTGCGTAGCAAAATCTATTTTGGAAACAAATCCTTTTCCCTTAATTAAAAGGAGAAGTTAACTCCAACCCTAACTAAGTTATACAGCCATAAGAGTTCCCTAAATCACATTAATTCCACTAAAAGGAAATCACATTAATTCCACTATAAAATCATAAATTAAAACCCAATCAATCAATATAAATATAATACCAAGGTCCGATGTCTCATAATTCCCAAACCCCTTGTGTTTGAAGATTAAAACTTGGCACGTGCAAGTGAAACTCTAAAACCTCTGCTCCCTCGCAACCGCACGTGCGAAGTCGCCGCCGGTCTTCTCCCGCCGGTGAGAATTCTTCCCTTTGCTTTTGCTTTTTTCTCATCAGGGTTTTGGCCCTTTTCTTATAAAAACAGTATATTATGCCCCACCAGCTTCGTTAATTTAAGTAGAATTTTGTCACGAATTGCAGGAATATTATGATCACTACTATGTGTGTGTTTGTGTGTGTGCAGAATTTTGTCGTTTTCCTTTATGGGGTTTTGATTCTGATAAAAAAAGAAAGGTGGAGATAAAAAAAGTGGGGAAATAGCTTTATGATTGATAGAATTGTTCGGTTAGTTTTATGAAAAAAAAAAGTGATCTTTTTCTCTTTGGAGGTTTTGAGTTTTGATTTCAATGGTGGTTCAGTTGTGTTTATGGATTTTTTCTTTTCTTTTTCATTGTATAGAGCACTGTCTGGTTTAATCCCTCTAGCTTCTGTATATTTGCTTGCCATAATTTTCTGCTGCGATTTTGCGCTTTGTTGATCGCCTCCATGAACTTGATGAATGGTTGAAATTGGATAATTTTGGGGAATGAGATTTGCAGAGAGGAAAAGCAATACTAATTCACATACATCAGTTTTCTGTCTATTCAAAGGAATTAGGAAAAAAATATCTGTCAACCAATTGTGCTAATTCATCGGCTTATGCGAAACACAAAGATATTAGTAGGATTGAACAGGAAAGATGGAAGGAATGTTGTAAGGTGTGAGAGATGATAGGCGTTTCGGTCGCAATTTTCACCTTGAATGACTTGTACCGCGCCAAAGTTGGCTTGCTTTTTTATTGGTGACTTGAATTCGTGTTTGCATGAGATTCATTCTTTTTTACTTATGAAGAATCTGTATTTGTTTCTGTGGAAGTAGCTCGTGAAATCTTACATGACTTGCCTGCAGGTTCGATCCTTGATATTGTGTACTACGTTTATGGTGGAACCATCTTGATCAGTTTCCAGGGAACATTGTGCGTGTTCCAATGGATTTTAGCTTCAAAAGTAAATCATGGGCTGGGAGCATTTACCACCAGTTCGAGTCCATTTGCCAGGATGTCGATGGATTTGTAAACAAGGTATTACATCTTCTATTTCACAGCACGTTGTGTCTGAATGAGTAGTGTTATTGATACAATTCTCATTCAATTATATATTAGACGGTGATGGTTCACCCATTCGTTAAAATTAGACGTTGCAGATTGTCATGTGCATAACTATAAGTAGTATTATGTACGTTCCAGAGATTCGTGTTTTCTCATGCTGTAAATTGCTCTCTTGGACAGGAGGCCGTGAAGTTTGTTGAGAATCAGGTGCAAAGTGTCGGTATGTCTGTCAAAAAACTTTACTCTGATGTAGTTCAAGAGATACTTCCACTTTCTGGGGACACTGCAAAGCCCGAGCGACAATTGACAGCTGGTGAACAAGTTGACACGCAGGATCGTGTAGCAAGCTCCATTTATGCTGATGAAATTAAATTGGCAGAGAATCAGGTCCCCAACGATCATAAGATACAATGCTCTAAGCCTGCTGATGTCGCAGAAGCGCAAGATTTGACAGATCAAGGCAATGCCACGGTCCAGAATAGCGTTAGTGCAGAAAAGAACGTCACGGCTGATTTGAAACCAGTGACTGCCAATTCAAGTTGTGATGGTGATTTTTTTCCGGGAAAGTCTGATGAAGATATATCTACCTCACCTGCATCTTCGGCTCAGGAAGAAGGTTCCACATTTATCGAAGAGGAAAGAAAGGATCTTAACGGAGATGAGGATTTTTCAGGTGATACGACGTGTCTTTCTGATACACAAGGCAATGCCACGGTCCAGAATAGCGAAGACAGTATTACGAGTGCAGAAAAGAACGTTGCGGCGGATTTTGATGGTGCAATTTTTTCTGGACAGTCTGATGAAGATATATCTACCTCACCTGCATCTTCAGCTCGTGAAGAAGCTTCCACATTTATTGAAGAGGAAAGATGGGATTTTGACCTTCAATTAGGAGATGAGGGGTTTTCAGGTAACACGATGTGTCTTTCTGATTCTTCGACAGAACAAGGCAATGTCACGGTTCAGAATAGCGAAGACTGTATTATCAGTGCAGAAGAGAATGCTACGACGGATTTCAAACCAGTGGCTGCCAATTCAAGTTTTGATGGTGAAGTTTTTTCTGGAAAGTCTGATGAAGATAAATCTACCTCACCTGCATCTTCAGCTCATGAAGAAGCTTCCACATTTATCGAAGAGGAAAGATGGGGTTTTGATCTTCAAATAGGAGATGAGGGTTTTTCAGGTGACTCGATGTGTATTTCTGATTCTTCGACAGAACAAGGCAATGCCACGGTCCAGAATAGTGAAGACAGTATTATCAATGCAGAAGAGAACATTGCGACATATTTGAAACTGTTGACTGCCAATTCGAGTTTTAATGGTGAAATTTTTCGGGGAATGTCTGATGAAGATGCATCTTCTTCACCTGCATCTTCAGCTCATGAAGGAAGTTCCACATTTATAGAAGAGGAAAGAAGGGATTTTAATGGAGATGAGGGTTTTTCAGGTGACACGATGTGTCTTTCTGATTCTTCGACAGAACAAGGCAATGCAACGGTCCAGCATAGCGAAGACAATATTATCAGTGCAGAAAAGAACGATTTGAAACCAGTGACTGCCAATTCAAATTTTGATGGTGAACTTTTTTCAGGAAAGTCTGATGACGACATGTCTGCCTCACCTGCATCTTTAGCTCATGAAGAAGGTTCCACATTTATCGAAGAGGAAATAAGGGATTTCAACCATCAAAAAGTTGCTGAGGTCTTTTCGGGTGACTCAATGTGTTTTTCTGCTAGTTCAAGCGCTTCCTGGTTATCTGACAGCATGTTACCGATGATTGACGATATAGATTTAGACGTACTCGGAAGCGTATCTTCTCCACCAGTACCCGTTTCGGCACATAATGTCAATCAAGATAATTGTCAGCTGATGGATTCGCCGGTTTCTGTTGCTTCTGACGTTGAGGACGGGGCTCTGTCTAAAAGCTGCTCGACCAAAGATGACAGTGTTGATTTGTCAACCTATGTCCAATCATCTGAACTCGTGTTTTCATATTCTTGTGATGAAAACGAAGAACAAATTGTGGCCAATATGCCCTCCAATTCTTGTACATATCCGAAGTCTTCGATAGCTACAGAGTCTACATCTGCCGACTTTTCTGATGAGGCTGCAAGAATCCTTCACTCTCGTAGTGTATCCGATGGCTGTATTTATAATATTGCTGCTGCATCTTCCATAAATGTGGACGGAGATCCTGCTTTTCTGATGATGGAATCAAATGGTTTGTTTATCTTAATCTTTATCTTCCTTTTGTATATACTTCTAATTATAATCGAAGATAGATTTCTCAGTAACTAACGTTTATTTTTGCAGATAACAACGCATGGCACACCGATAGGTCAGCCTCTGTGGGCGGCTCACTTGAAATCGGGTATGAAGAACACTTCAAGGATGGCCCTTCGACAATCGTAAAATCTCCACCTGAAACTGGTAATTTCAGCTATACCTATCACTATTATTAGTTCTTACCAAATTTATCTAAATCTGGCCTTTTATTCAAAAGATGATCATTTCGCAGAAAATAAATACCGACTCAGTGTCCCAATTGGTGAGCTTGATTTGGAAAACGTCGACCTTTCCTCAAAATTGAAGCACGATGGAAGAAGTGTCGTTTCGTATAGCAATTTTGCCGCAGCTGGCTCTTATAGAAGAAGAGATTTCAGATATTATAAGGTAGTATCTCGTTGCTTATGGCTATTTGCACGCGCTTGCACACATTCTTAGATAATTTTACAAAGACATTCTCAACCATCTCAATTAACCTAATGTTCTTTTTTTCTTTTCCGTAGAAATTAATACAGGGTGCGTTTACTTCTCGAAAGAGGCTAACCAAGGAATACGAGCACTTGACAATAATGTATGGCGACCTTGAAGAGGAATCATATCAGCATTTTAAACCAAGTTCGTTGTCCTCGTTTCCTGACACATCTCTACACGCTGAGGGGGCGCAGTCGTCCAACGAGATGAGCGAAAATGAGTGGGAGCTGCTCTGAGCGAGCGTTTCCTTTCCATCGGTAACTGTGCCGGCCATTTCTTCAACCATATATATATATATATATATCTTGTCTATATTACAAATTTGAGGACTGCTTATAGAAGTTTTCCAATTTTCTGTTATTGTTTTTCGTTTCTCCGGAAAAAGCTAAAGGCTGCATTTGGCCAGTCTTTCCTGTATTGAGGATCATCTTATATATACCGAATTTTTGTCACAATTTATGACAAAGTAGTTTATTAAATCTCTTGTTCTCTTACATTTGAGAAAAAATTAATGAAGATTTGTGGTGTGTGTGGATGTTGTTTTGCAATCGATTCCTTCTTCTTCCCGGCTCCTCCTCGACCTATTCTCCACAGGTGGCAATGGTTTCCCCGTGGAGAAAAAAAGGCGTCGCCACCTCTCTTGTACATATCATACCATCGCTCCCGTCTCTCATAATATTGATTGGTCGCGATAATCTTGCAAAAGAAGTGCGTACAAAATCTCGTTCCATGTATCAGGAACTCCAGGTAGGCACCAGTGTATGCAATCTGCATAATTCTTGGGATCGGATCGTTGTTCTTTCGTTAAGAGCTTGCCTTTTCGTTCACCGTAGATTGAAGCGTGGCCGTCTTTTCTATATTCGGACAATTGGGTAATGTTCAAGACGGTCACGTTAACCTTTAGCTTCCCTAGTACATCTTCTACTATCCTCATGATGTCGAGGTTCGAACCGGTTCCCCAATACGGACCTTCAATCGGGTGCGTCTCGTTGAAGCAGTTGCCTTCCGTTCCCGGCTTCCACTCCCAACTCCTGCACACGATTTTCGACAAAACGGTCATTTTTTCCTAAAAGGCCATAAGTGTCTTTTTTCGTGGAAATGACTAGAATTAATATACTTTTATCTTTGTGGTCAGAATCATTTTTCACTATCCAAAATGGCTATTTAGGTTGTCTAGAGAAGACGTACCATAAGTGCGTAGGAGACATTGTCGCGAAGAAGATCTTCTGAGTTTCCGGATTGACACGAGAGTCGACCCATTTCGCCCACGTTTCCATCGCCAATCTATATGCGGTTGTCACGTTGTATTCTTGGACGTTGAGGAGAGATCCGTATCTGTAGAAGTACGACATATTCATCATTCACGAATGCAACAGAAGATGTCACACCAGAATGCAAACAGATGATGCAAATACGTATCATTGTACGTAGCTCTCAATTCGCACGAGAAAAAAGATTACGTGGCATTGATCGTAGGCTTGTACATCCACCATATATAGCTCTCGAAGATCAAGAAGTCGGCGCCTTCCCACTCTTTGCTATGCTTGGCCACGGAGTCGAGCTTCACGAGGCGTTTCATAACGGTGTGATTCGTTGCGTGATCCGATATCGATTCGATTATGAAGGGAGCCCAATAGTACTCTATGGTTGCATTGAATTGCTAGTGTTGATTGGAAAAAAAACAAAAAAAAATTGTGAACAAATTTTGTTTTCATTGAAACATAAATTTGATTTTATGTTAGTGTATTTACCTCTATTTTGAAAACTTTTCTTGGAGGTATGCGTTGGAGGGATGTTCTTACAACTTTAGGAAGTGTAGAGTGTACTAAACAAATCATGGATTCAAACATACTTCTTTGGACTGAATCTCCAACAAACATCAATCTCTTGTCTCTCAACATCTCCATTAACTTGAGACTGTCAAACCTAATTATCATCGACATATAGCAGATAATTAAATTTTCATATAGTAAAAATAAAAATTAGTCACTCGTATAAAATAGATAAAGATTAAAAAAATTGACATTTCTACTGTTTTACCCCTATTCCTGATTTTTTGTATTTTGCCTATAATTCAAGATTCAAGATGAATTTACTCTTGAAGTTGGGTATAAAAGGAGTGATTCGTGAGCAACAACTCTTGAAATGGTTGCGAATTTTATAGATCCATAATGGTAAGAAAATACTTTTAATACAAAAAGTGGTTGCACTTTTTTTTTTTCTTCTATCCTAGTGAAAACATTTTATTATCTTTTCAATATCAAAATAAAGACATCCATAATCACATGTTTGTTTGCATAATTGTGCTCGTGATAGATTATTTGGCTCATGTATAATCATCAATTTGTTTAATTATTAATCAAACCATGTTGGTCACAATCACAACGAAAATTGATTGAAAGGTCACACACCACAAAATCAAGCGATCCAACCACACGACTAATGATCTAAATAATTCAATCATCATCCACCAAACCAAACGCCGCCTATATCAACAACCTCCGTCCCCTACAAGTGTGCATACTTTTCCTTATTGGTCCGTCCCACATAAGAATGCACATCCCATTTTAAAAACCTACTTTACGAAAACGTCAAGAATCTCCAACTAACACACACAATATTTTAAAAACTGAGACTACTTTTCCAATCATATACACTTTATCACTTCTTTCATTAAAATCCAAACCACATTTTGGTCAGCACACTTATATAAGAAGGAGGGAGTATATGGGGAAATGATCATATGTTCTAATGGATTATATAGGAATATATATCTAACTACACAAACCATAAACGTAAAGAAAACACAGATTCACGTGGTTCACCGACAATGAGGTGCTGGCTACGTCCACAGGCAGAAAATAAGAACAGACTGATTCGAGGCATATCAACATATCAAATAATTAACTTAAAAAAAAAGATTATGAAACTTATAATTACCTTGGCAAATCACAAGAATCTGGCTGCCACCTCCAATTCTGATAAAAATCATCCAACCTACCATTCCTCAAGCAAGTAGTTTGCTTAACCAAAAATGGGCAACTCTCCTCTCTATAGAGAGGATAGCTTCCATTATCCCAAACCCATCTCCCTTCAAACACATTGCAACCTTCTTCAATCTCTTCATCCACAGAGACCTCAATCGGAACCCTAATCGTATACCGGCGGCTAATCGACGCCCACTGCAGCATCCAGCCGCCACGGCTGTTCCTCAGGCTATCGACGACGACACGAGCCGCCCCGAGCGCGAGCACGGCCGCCACGGCGAGGCGGAAGAGCCGCCGCCGGTGGTGGTGCGATGTTGTCATGATCAATTGATTAATTTGTGGGATGGATAATGTATGTTGTTGGTATATATTGGAGTATATATCTTAAGGTTTAATTTAAGTGTGGTTGTGAAGAATTTGTCACATGCAACTACTAGTTGGTGAAATGACCAAATTTATATTAGGCGTTAACGTTGCTTACAATTTGTGCATGTTGTGCACTTTATAGTTCTATAGTATAGAGAATACCAATTTATTCCCTCCGTCCCGCCGGAGTTGTTACGTTTCCTTTTTCAGACACCTTTATCACCCACACAATTTTAAATAATATATATTCCTATCATCACTTTACATTACTTTTCGGCTCTCCTAAACTCCATGCCCAAAAGAAACGTAACAACTTCGACGGGACGGAGGGAGTACTATATAAGTTTTAGGTATATCCGTATATATGTAAGTTCTTTTGTGGCAACAATTTTTTTGAAATTAACTTGGAAACACATGGAGTGTGAGTGGAGCATTAACTATATGCAGACGCAAAAAAAAAACTGTTGGTGGGGGCAGTATTTTTAGAATTTCGAGTTGAAAATTTTCATATAATAATTTTCCTATAATTTTTGCGGTACTAGGAGCTTTTGCACATATAATTTGTACTGCAACATACCAAAAATTTAACGATTTTATAAAAATAAAAATATATACGAAAAATTGCTTGGAGGGGCTTCAAGGGCTGCTTTACTGTATCCGCCGGTGACTATATGCATTCATTTCGGAATCGAATTAAACATGTCACATTAAATTATCATCATTAATTAATCAGATACAATATAAAAATCAATTTTCGGTTTGCTCATTTGATACATTATTTCCAGTAAGACGAAATCAATCATTAATTTTTTAGTAATTATCGAATTAATGACGTCTAAATTACCATTAAGGTTTTAAAATCAAAATAAAAGTTTTAAAATGAACTTTTTTTGCCATAAATGTGTTGGTGTTCGTAAATAGAGATCGCACATCATTCCTCTATCATGTACATATATATTTTTAACTATGGAATAAAATGTATATTTTTGGGCTGTGATATATTTCTCATAACGGCCCAATAAACTTGGATTGGGCCCTAACCACCTATTCAATACCTTTAGCCAGTGATTTACAAATCTTACATATTGCAAAAGGTATCAATTAAGTACATAGTAATATCCAAAAAAAAAAGCAAGATATGGTTGTTTGAGAGATTTGGTTAAAGTAATTCTTGAAAAAAAAGCTTATTCTTGGCATTTCTTATGCCCTCTCAGAATAAAAGCTTCTTTTCTTGGTAAAAAAAAAAAAAAAAATCTTGATCAAAGCTCTCTCCCTCAAACATACATACACGCAAACACAAAATAGATAAGATTTTCCAACCTGAAACATTCGAGAACATAAACTTTAAATTAGGACATGGAATGAACTCTAAAAATCGAGGAATGTCAGAAAATGTGTACATCAACAGGTTGTTTCCAGTGCTTCTAAATTCCTCGTAAGTGGTCAGCTCCAACAAAAACAACCACCGACTTATGCGGAAATGTTTACATCAACGGGTTGTTTCCAAGGCTTCTGAATTCCTCATAAGTGGTCAGCTCCAACAACAGCAATGACTTATGCTGGCGTGCGACCTCTAGCAACGTGCCAGACATATATCTGATACAACAAATATAGAATGAAAACAATCAAAGATGCAATATTACAAAAAGAATAAGCCAAGAACTACAAAATCGAGATGAATTAGATGAATCCGAACACTAACTGATCGCGCTCATTGATTAAGGTTTCAGTTTCGGGAAGAAACATCCTTTCTAGTTCATCACATGCTATATTAGAGGCTCCAACATCATCCTTTTCGATACACTACATATAGGAGAAATCGACTTTTTAACAAACTGAACTCCCTACTCCACATATAATGCAAGTAATACATGCAATTAAAGTATACCTTCTTTTTTATCATATGCGTGAAATTAACGCATGATAGTGTAAAATGAGAGATAAGACCTTCCCAGAATCTCGTAAATGTAATCTATGACAAAAAGAGATTCAACGTGAACAATACTGAAAACATGAAATGTAATATCAGGACGATTTTATGCCTATAGGAAAAATAACTCACTTCAATAGGTCGATCGCCAAGTATAACCTTGGCACCAAGTTTCATTGCTTCTGTATTCGCCACATAAAACTCTCCATGAGCAAGCTAGAATTAGAAGCATTTCAAATAAGTATGATTTCGCAATCGATTCTACCAAAATTGAAAACAACCTCAGGGTTCGCCATGAAGTCATCGCGACTAGGGCACAACTCCGTGAAAACAACCTCAGGTTTCACCGATTCTATCAAAGCCTTAACTTCCTCAAGCGGATCCTGAAAAATGAAAAATGAACCAATATATTGTGATTTCCTGCAATTTTAAAGCTTCAAATGTATTTTGAGAAAAAATTACATCAAAATAGCAGTAAATTACCTCAGTGCCGTGGGCGATTCCGATCAAATACACATTGCAGCAGCCGCCGCATGCGGCTGACTGGCACATGAAATGTCCGAGCAACGAATTGGCGAGGCTCCGATTGGTTAGGGCGGTGGCGGCGGCGGTTAATAGGTGGTGGGCTTTGAAAAGCCTCCACATCTTCTAGTTTCGATTTTTACTTGAGAGAGATGTGAATCACTCTACTATTTATTGAGGTTAAAATTAAAATCAACTATACATTAAAAGCCCATTTTTCTAACGTAAATTTTTTAGTCGCCATTATTTTAGCAAAAGCAGTTACTTCTAATATGACAAGATTTAATTTATGATAGCAACGTTTTTCCTTTTAGATTATCATATTTTCAAATTTAGGCATATCATATCATAATTTAGTAGATATAGTTTTCAATTAATCTTTTTTGTAGTGAGAAGACTTCTGCAAACAATCTCTCATCGAGCAGTATTGATGGTCGTCCTGTATCGCAAACGATGAGTATACTAATAGACTATAATAATTCAAGGGCTCGTTTGGTATGAAGTATGAGATTAGATATTTGACTGAGATTAATTTTACAATATAATAAATTAATTTAATGTTTGGTAGTATGTATAAATAGTATTAAAAATATGTATTCAGTTGTTTGGTGAGATGTATTAAAGCTAAATAAAACTAAAACCTGCTATAATTAAGATTTGTCATACTTATACCATCTCTGCAGGAGGTATACGTATACCCATGAATCCATATAAAATTTTCGGGCCTTTGATTTATAAAGGACCACGTATGTTGTACTAAACAAGATATTAGAGTGTAATTATTTATATTATACACCCTAATCACTCCTACCAAATGAGCCCTTGCTCTAATAATTCTAACTATTTTATGCTAAGGTGTTGCATGGTTATCCGCATTTTATTCTAATATCCACAAAATTCAGTACCTCCAAAACTTACATAGATACGAAAATTGTGAATTCATATTTGACTAAATAAATTTGATGATAATTTTTTCAACCGCTAGAAAAAATCCTTTATTATGTTTTAGAACAATTATAAATTTACATATAGTATGTATGTCAATGAACCCTCAAATTTGAAATAAACATATTACAAAAGAACTAATTTGTTCTTGTTTAACAAAATAACTTATTTATATTAATTTGTCATTAATTATGCGTTTCAAATTTCGTTTATTTTTTTCCTATTTTTTTTCCAAATAGTTAAATAGATATGTGGAGATACTTTAAATTATAGTCCTTTTGTTTTGATCAATATCGAGAGCCGGTTAATTAAAATCAAAATAAATATTAAAAATAAAAGAAAATATATTAATTGGATATAGAAGTGATTGGTAACGAATAGTGATCGATATATCAATAATCTATTATATACATATACTTATAGGTATGGAATGAAGTATACTTTCCCTCGTCCCATTAATAATGTTCCAAAAAATGGAGCACGGAGATTAAAGAGTGAGTGTTAAGACAATAAAGTGGTGATAACCCACTTCTTAACTAAGATTTAAATAAAGGTAAAGTACGAGAGAGAAAAATGGAAATTGAATAAAATAAGTGGTAAAGAAAGACAAATAAAATGATAGAAATATATACAATTAAGTTCTTAATTTATGACCCTAATTAAGAGGTTGGGTCATAAATTACAATTACATTGTAAAGTTCCAAAATTTGAAGTATGAAAACATTGAAAAGTTACTTTTAGGGAGTGAATTTGCAGTTGCTGAATCCTTTCCTGGTAGCATTGTTTCCCAAAATGATAAGCGGTTTCAGAGTCGTGTGTTGCCTCCGCCTGCCTTACCCGGCCGCGCCGCCGCTCCGCCGCCATTCGCCGCCGCACTTCCGCCTCTGCTGCACTGCTAGATTCCTTACCACTTCCTGCTCAGTTAAAAACAAGCGGCAGAAGGTAATAGTGATATCTGGCCCCACCGGCGCCGGTAAAAGCAGGCTCGCAATGGAGCTTGCTAAACGACTCAACGGAGAAATCATTAGCGCCGATTCCGTTCAGGTTTAATTTCTACTATTTTTCCGTTTAAGCATTACCTATTGAATTTATCTGGAGAGAATTGATTCCTTCTGTTTTAGTTGTTGAGAGAATTTGATTTTATTATTGTGGTAGGTGTATAAAGGCCTTGACATTGGTTCAGCAAAACCTTCGTTGGAAGACAGACAGGTTTTTTCCTTGAATTTGAATTTATGTTTACTCTGTAATTGGTTATTTGGGGAAGAAGGTTAAGTATTAAGGGGTGTTTGGCTAAGCTTATAAGATGTAATGTCTACAAGAGCTTAAAGTTGTTAAAGTGTTTGGAAAATCAAGCTTATAAGCTAGATAGAGAATTTTGCATTGGAGAAAGAAAATTGAAAAGAGATGAATTGGAAAGGTATATGTTGGAATTAACAAATCATAATAGGGCTATTTTTGTAAATTGATGTTGCTTACGTGAGAACGTCTTCACAAGATACCGCATTTAACAAAATATGTTAATAACATACTAACATGGTGCCAACTCGTTCTAGATGAAGATGTTAATAGTTCATATATAGTTGTATTTGGTTGAGATGGCTCTTGTTTAACTTTGATCCCATTGACATTGGTGGTACTACAAACTCATGCTATGCGAGATACTAGTTGTATGAACCTCTATTAGGGAGGGGGTCTGTGATCAAGTCCTTACCCACCCTTACATTCCCATGATAGGGCTTGAATTTTTGCAGAAAGAACAAAAAAGTATCATTATGTTATTGAAATGGTCTCTTCTTTTCTAATGGTTTTACTTTACTCAGCCTTTATGAACACAACATATATTTTTGCCTATAAGTTGGAAGAATGTGCTTTATATGTTTGCAGAAGTGGTCATATATCTTTGCACTAGTTTATATGGGGGAGTTACTGAAGTAATAATTATGTTAAAAATGTAATTGTTCCAGGAAGTCCCACACCATTTGGTGGACGTATTGCACCCATCTGAAGGTAATGGTTGATATATTGTCTTGAAAGTTTATTTATTTCCTCTTAGTAAATCTTCTGCCAGGGATATGTAAGTTTTGGTTTCGTAATGCTATCGCCATTTGGAGGTGAAATATAGCCCTGTAAGTCTATAGCATTATCTCACGGAAAGACTTGTTCTTATAGCAAGACAGGAATTGAACTTACATTCTTGTATATAAAGTTGCTTATGCTATATAAGATATAAAAAGTTGAATACATTGAACTTGTTATGATTGATTTAGCAGAGGAAAACATTTCTCAGAACATCACATTCACAAATTAATTGACCTTATTTTTGTGGTACTTGGAGATGGATTTCAAATTTATAATAACATATTTATTGATGGTTTTATTGGTTAATTTATAACCATTTTACAGTCCAGCATTATCTATTTGAAGCATCTTTGGACTGATTTTGGTGAATCAGAGACATGTACCTTATAGCCTCTATTACTAAGATTTGTTGCTTTAAGGTTTGATGTATCTCATACAATAATTTTCTTGGCCTATCAGATTATTCCGTTGGACAATTTTACGAGGATGCAAGGCAAAAAACAGAGGAAATTCTTTCTCGAGGTCGTGTCCCAATAGTGACAGGTGGTACAGGGTTGTACTTGCGGTGGTATGTTGCTTAAATTTTATTTTTGGGTTCTTTTCTTTTGATGATCGTAATTTTGAAGAAGCATTATTCTGAGGGAACAATAAGTTGAAGAATTATTTTCATTCCTGATGTTTAAGGTTCATATATGGGAAACCAGATGTTCCGAAAGCCTCCCCTGAGATCACATTGGAAGTTCATTCAGAACTTGCAGAATTTCAGAGGGATGGTCATTGGGATGCAGCCGTGCAGTTGGTTGCTAAAGCAGGCGATCCTGGTGTCGAGTCATTAGCAGCAAATGATTGGTACAGATTGCGGCGCAGATTCGAAATTCTCAAGGTTGTTTAGATTTTTCTCATCTTATATTCTTTTTGCTTCAGAACATGTATTAAGATGCAACATTTAATTCCTAACTCCTTTATATATTTGAGAATTCAAGTGAAGCTTCTCCTTGTTGTCTTTTGATCATATGGTAGAAATTAGTGTGTAGTTCACCAATATTCCTCACTCTGAATTAATCTTTTAATTCGATGATTGTTATAATCATGCAGTCAAGCGGTACATCTCCGTCATCCTTTCAAGTGCCTTATAATTCTTTCAGAGAGAAGTCAGAATCAAGTGGAGCAGAATTATCTGACCTACACTCTTCAAATGGTGAACACCAAGTAAAAGACTCAAAAGATCTGGACTATGATTTTGTTTGTTTCTTCCTCTCCACCCAAAGGCTAGATCTGTACAGATCAATTGATTTCAGGTGTGAAGATATGCTTTTAGGTAAAAGAAAAGTTCTGGTTTTTATACATATGTAGGAAATTAGTCATATTTGCAACAACTTATTGTTTTAAGCTCTATTTTTCTATGCTAGATGATGGAATTTTATCCGAGTCAAACTGGCTTCTTGAATTGGGCCTTATGCCTAATTCCAATTCTGCAAGTCGAGCAATTGGCTATAGACAAGTATGCTTCCATTTTCTGTCTGTCTATTAAATGTCATTTTGTTGGTTTCTACAGATCTTTGTCTATTACATAGGGCGGCAATGTAAGCCACAATTTGAGTTTGGTTTCCTTGTGTTTGAAATTCTCAGGCTATGGAATATCTGCTAAGGTCCAGAGAACAACAGGGCTGGAGTTCTGCTAGAGAATTCTACAGTTTTTTGTCGGATTTTCAAAAAGCATCGAGGTAATTTATTCTTCCTCTGTTGTGGTTCTTGATCTACATGGTGTTTTCTTGACCAGGTGCAACTAGTAAGACCATTGGCATGGAATTTGAATCCATCTATTTATTTATAAACATTTCTCCATTAAAATTGTAGTCAGAACTCAGAAGTGAGCAAGTCAATATTTATGTGTAAGCACTAAGCATTGGGGGAAATTTATGAAGCTCCACACTCGTTGTACTATTTGTTTGCATGTTTTGTGATGTATTACCGATCATTTTGCAGAAATTTTGCGAAGAGACAATTGACATGGTTTCGGAATGAACCCATCTACAATTGGATTAATGCCTCGAGACCCATGGTATGTTCACCTTGATCTCTTAGCACTACTGCCACTTGTTCGAAGAGACGTTACTTACCTACTTGGCCTCACTCTTTTTAGAGTTGTGTTGAGGCCAATTTTATAACTCTGCCCTTTCCTCACCCACATATACGATGATGCTGTCTTTCATTTAAGCTGTTAATCCGCTTCAAACGAGCTATGTTTTGTGACAGCAGAAAGAAATTCTGTAGTTTTGAAAGCATTAACATGATCATTGCTGGTAGCTTCAGAATCGTTTCATTTGGACTGGCAGAAGGTTACTACTTTGTTACGTTATGTACATTTTCGTTCCAACAAATAGAACTCCGTTTACCTTTATTGCAGGAAGATGTGCTGAGATTCATATGCGACGCCTATGAAGACCAATCAGGGAACCTTAAAGTTCCTAGATCGCTTTGCATGGAGAAGGATACGATGCACCCAAAGGAAGTCCGTCTACTAAAAGCTTATCGCACTAAAAATAGGTAATCCTTTTCGTCATCTACTATTTTAGGAGTTCGATTGTTGCTATCCCTATGCTAATCCGATATTGATATTTGTGAAGGCATTTCATCTCGCCCGAGGATTGTAGCGGTATTCTGGAGTGGGTTAAGAGAACTCAAGGGGAACACACGATGTCTGCTTGTTAAAAGACGAGTGTTGTGAACGCACACGGTGAGGTTTTCGTGTTTTCTCTTCCATACCCTTCGTGCAATTTTCGTAGAAGCGTCGATTACTAGTTTCGTGCATGATCTTGTTATCAGCTGCAGCCCAGTTTTGTTATCCCTGGACCACCATGTCCAAAATGACTATATATTACCCATTTTATCTCATTTTTACCAGACTGAAGAATGTATATATATACAACCTGCCATTTATGAAAGTGAGATCTTGTAACAATTTCACTGTTACCCTTTTCCCAGCTCTCAATAAAGGAAAATGTAAAAGCAAAGAAAAGCTATTGATGTTCTGCATCACGGTGTTTTCTGATTTGTGTATAGGTCCATTTATATTCAAATATTTCCTAATCTATCAGCTACAATAATGCTCCCACGGTTAGCATAACAAACCCGAAAATCCGAACAAGAACGCATGATAAATCGACAACTTCTAATGATAGCTCCAAATTCATAATTGTCTTCAGACGCTTGAGACAATTGCTTCGATCACACCAACTTACTATCAGAGCAAAACTCATTCTACTCGAGCAAAACCTTTATCCTTAATCCACGATAATGCTTCATGTAAACCCACGGCATCACCCTAACGTACACATAAATTTCCGAAACTGTTCGTTTCTGCAAAAAATCCCGCATCGACCGTGTGTTTAATGAGATGTATAATTTAATCTTGCGTTTAGAACTATAGATTGCTTAATTGTTTGTTTTGGTGTATGGGATATGTCAGAATGGTGACATAGAGTAAAATTGATGTTATTGATTATTTAATCTTGTGGTTGGATTGATTGATTGTAATTGTCGGACAAAATTGAAGAATTATGACTATATTTTTGTATAATATCAAAATTGTCCTTGTAGTGTAACAAAAACACATGAGTTTAAGGCCAATATATATCAAAAATAATTTTGATGGGTGTACTTTTGGAATATTTTTATGAGTATAAGGAAGATTATATAATCAATCCAAATTTAGGTTTAGAAACAAACATCCTAATGGATAATTGGATCATGGTCTGTGTAATCTATCATGGGACGAATTAATCGAACCAAATATTTGATTAAGTTTGATTATTTAATTTATCAAACATAATGAAAGAAAACAAAAACGCCATCGAAGTGAATGTACCAAAATGTATAATATATTATATTGAGAGAAAAGGTATGTAGCATAACTTTCCTCACTATATGTGAGGTACAAATTATCTATCAAAATAAAATAAATAACACAAAAATTCTTGTATCCCGAAATATATATCATCACCCTATATTACAGAATGATGAGGTATATATACAGGTACACGAGTCTACCTCAATAAATAATACGTAACCATTTTCAATGTCATAAAGAAGTGTGTCTCTTTTATTTAATAGAAAAGGGAATTTTCGTATCTTGTATGTTCTGTATAGTGGATGTAAAATTTTCTTAGGGGAGTGTTTTATTTTTCTTCATGTTCACTCAAATTATACTCCCTCCGTCCCATTACACTTGGCACACTTACCATTTTGGGTTGTCCCATTAGTAATGACACATACCAAAAAAGGAAATAATTTTGCCTTGAAAAATACATTTAATTTAGTGGGTTCCACCACTTTACACACAAAACACCATTTTTCTTAATCTCCAGTATGGTGCCAAGTGTAGTGGGATGGATGGAGTAGAAGATTATAGATATTATCATGGTAGTTGGTGTGATAAACATTATCGAGGGTGGATTGTTGTGATAATCTTTATTTCAACTAAAGAGAATATGAGATAAAAAGAAGTAGGAATCATCAAGATATAATAAAAACAAAAAAAAATCATTTTTTCTTATACCGTATGATAATTTTTTAACAAAATAGAACACACAAATAATTTTTTAGGTGGTAGGGAAGGAGGGGATCTTGATCTGAAATTTTGTATCAGCCCAAATAATTTGGACTCACCCACAGAAACTAAATAATCTCAAATTCATAGCCCAGCCCAATATATTTGGACGACACAAAATGGGGCTAGATTTGTTGACCCATTTAAGTGTATGTAAAAACAAAAAGAATCATTTGTTGCGAAGAAAAGAAGAAGAACAAATGAAGAATATATACATTTGCCTCGTTCAAATTTATTTGGAATTTAGCATGTGAAACTTTGGGGTAGAGAAAGCATCTTCCTATAATTTTGAATTGGAATCCAATTGAAATTTATTACTGATGATGTCAACAATTCTTATTTAATTTGTAAAATAAGTTTGGCCCAACTAATTTTTGTGAATTAGTGAATATTATTTATTCATATGTAGTTTTTTTTTTCACTATAATTAACCCTTATTATAATTATACATAATTGGTGGTTAGTAAATACCAAATACCAGCCTATTACGTCGGACTTATATCTTGAAATATAAAATTACTTAGTCGCATCCAACAATCAGCATCACAAAAGGGCTACAGAAAACGAACTAATTTACAACTCAATCAATCTCTAAACTATTATAATAATTTTCGAATGGGGGCACCACTTCCAAGTTGTACTAAAAAACGCAGAGATAATATATTAATACATAGAACTAACTAAATGCTCCATATTTAAATACATCACAAATGATCAAAAGTTTCATAAAATTAAATTTTATCACAATATGACAAGTACATCGTGGCCGCAACCAACCGATCATCCATTGCTCAATATTCTGCATGACATCCTCTATTCTATAAATAGATCGACAAATTTTGTATGTAGCAATTTTAGTTAAGGGTTTTAAATCGGTGTGTAAAATTTTTCTTACATAAATCTAAACCCTTAACAATGTTGCATGTCGATCAATCAATGCTGTAGAATATGTCACGCCAGAATGCAGTAGAAGATCCGAATTCGATCACCAATAGATGCTATAATCGATCCAACTAAACAAGGAAAAGTGAAATGAAAAACTAAGAAAATGAAGCCTCTCTCTCTCTCTCTTTCTCTCATCAAAGACTAAAATGCATTTCTCTAATGTTCCATCTTTGCAACAATTATAATTCACATGACTACTAATTAGTGATGTTTCGGGTCGGGCCCGCCCGGGCTGGCCCGATTGACCCCGTACCAATTTCCCGCCAATTCTTTCCTCCTCAAGCTCTCCTTGATCGCCTCTTGGGCGGTGTCGATCAATGCCCGTCTCTCGTGGGGCCCGCCCGCACGAGGGAGGAGACGGGATTCGGAGGCGGAGAATGCGAATGCGATCAAGATCAAACACAACCAAAATTTCAAACCAGCCATGTTGTTTTTATAGGTGGATGTATAGGGAATTTACAAATGTGCAAGAAATGAAGGTAGAAATGTTGAGTTTGGAGAGATGGGTATTTATAGAGGTGATCACAAAGTGATAAGTTATATATATATAATGATGGGAAGAGGAGAAAGAAGCCAAATTAGAAGAAGGATTTCCACTTGAGATTTCAAGTGGGCTCTCACGTCTGCAACGCCATGCAATCAAAGTTCATAAGGAAAAGGACACTTGTTCATATATATATATTTAAATTTGATTGAACCAAAACAAATTAAAAATCATATCACATTATTCAATGTACTATTCAAGGGTCATATAGGCTTCTTTCGGTTTGGGTTTAGAGCGTATTCTTAAATTATAGCTAGAACTTTGACTTTACGACGATGGTTTAGTTTGAATTTTCAAATATTACAAACATATCATGTACTTATTTCTATTGTTCACTTAATAGCCTTGGTCAACTATTTCCGACCAGCTAAAAAGCTGCGAGGCATCATTAGAAGTAACTAATTTTTGGCGAGCCACATTTGCTTTTAGTTGGTCGAAATTTTTGACTCTGAGCTGTTAATTGAACAACGTAAATATTTATATATTCGGACTAAAAAAATCATATGTTCAAAGTTTGAACTATGATTAGTTCAAGAATGATTATACTTGGATATTGATATTGATATTAACAATTTATATATGAACACAACATTAAATAACACACATGGCAATGCTTGATTAAAAATATGTATATATGTGGTGTGTTAATGGTGATGCTATCATTTGGCATTTGACCCTTACGAGTATATAAAATGGTCGACGTGGATTTAAAAGTTATCCATTCCTTTTATCGCAATTTTGCCAATTATTTTGCCGCCTTTCCGGTGGAGAAAGCCAATTTAAAGTGTTATAATTCATGAATTGGGTGAGATTGAAGTTAGTTCAAAAAGTTTTATGTTTATCCTATTGTTTTGTTTTTCTAATTAAATATTCTTAGCTAGGCTACCTTGTTTTATAAATGATATAAATATTAGCAAGTTGGAAACACGGTGATCTTTGCTTGGTGATTTCTACATCAATCTTGATCGGATGTTTACTTTTTATAACTAATAGTAATATATAAGATTGGATAATTATTGGAAAAAAGATTGGATAATTTTATGAGGATGATTTACTTTTTATAATTGATAATATATAAGATTGAATAATTTTATCATTGTAATTAGGATTTCTATAATCCTATCAATTTCAAGTGGACATGAATCAAATAAATTAGCTTAAAGAAATCATCAAGGGTTTCAGCCTTTCAGGATATCTCAAAATTTCAATCCATTTTTGTAAAAGGGATTAGCCCACACTATTTTTATCTAGGATAATTCACAATAGAATTTGAATATATAAGTTTTATACTTGTTGCATAGGTGCATGGGCACGGGGGCGATAGGATACGGGTGCATGAATACATATTTCTGAAAATTATAGGGTGCAATTCGTCAAGAATACGTGTATATTTTAATATTTTATTATATATATCATATGTAATATATATGTATATAACTTTTGAATTTCATAATAAAATATCATATAAAAACAAAGCAAAAATTAATATTTTTGATTAAATTGATTAACTAGCATCTAATATTTAATAAAATAATTATATAATATTTTGAAAATAAAATAAATATGAATACATCTAATAATTATTTGGTACTCAATTTTAAATTTGGGTAAATTGTAAAATAGCCCAAAAATATAAAATCTTAAAAATAATCTCAAAAATGCACCTAATTCGCGAAATTGACACCGGATTCGCAAATTCGATTTCATTTTTTTATGATTAGTTAGGATTCACCACGTGACATATCTTGTGCGAATCGCACCCTAAAAGTATATGTTAGATGCATGCAAAGTCATCATAAGTAGTAATAGTAGCAGAAATCGAAGCGGTTGCCAAGTCAGTCATTTTGACCTCTTGCATATACATATGCTGACGTTATGAAGCATATTGTTGGTCTCTCTCTATATAATAATAATAATAATAATAATAATTTATATATATGTGTTTAATTGTGTGAATGAGTGTGAAAATCTAGAGTGCTGATCCTCTCCCCATGGGGTTCTGAAGGGCCACGATTTTCCACTGATATCATTATTATTATCGTTGAAGGGTTGGATGCAAAAAAGAGGTAGGAATCTAAATCAAAAAATCTTGTAAAAACTAGGCAAATTAAATCTTGAATGTACCTCCAATTTCAAGTATTATAATTGGAAGGTTACACTTAGACACGCACATTAAATTTGTTATGACACCCAACTTATCATATTCTTCTTGGTCTAATTTGTAAGTACAGGTATTATTCCCATTCCAAAGCAAATAGGGTTGGTACAACATAAACTACGTGCAATGATTTTGGTAATTAATTGGCTCCATAAAATACGAAAAGAATAATTTGGCCTATTCTCGACACATTTAAAGGGGCAGAAATGGATACTGGATGCCAGCTAGAGATCATGTATTTTAAATTTGTAAATAAATAAGATGAATAAAACAGACAAAGATGATATAGAAAGTGATCAATCAAAAGTTAAATCGCTTGTTAAAATAAACTACCGATAACAACCCTAGCTAACCTATCGTGACATTTGATTTGAGGAATTTATGAGTGCTATATATTGGGATTTTGGATTCTAGAGAAGCAGTGCTTAATTTGCACTTTCACATTCTGATTTTCTAATCACCATGTATGTTGCTTTGGTCTTGCACAAAAAAACAAATAGAGCAAAAAGGCACACATATAATTAAAAAAAGGATAGAGAGAAGCATCACTTGTGATTTAATTCAATTATGTAAGAAAGAGTTCGATTGTGAACCACATAAATAACACAAAAGGATGAACACTGATTAAGCACTTAAATAATTGGAAAGAAAAGAATAATATCCCCTTCAAATGTATTGAGAATAGGCCAAATTAAAAAGCACAAAATGCAGTTCAACCAACCTTATTCTCGTACGGTGAATAGTTTAGATGTGACATGTATATATCATCAACCACCTGAAAAGGTGAAAAGAGAAAAAGGGGGATCCTAAAAAATCACTAAATAAATAAATAAATAAAAGCAGAAAAAACAATATACTTTTTCATGTGCTTGGCTTGAGATAGCCTATAGTTGGATCCATGATTCCATTCCTAATATATACTAGGGCATTATAACAAGATATTTTACTTGCATCCCTCGGTTATAAATATTTCGATAACATTAAGGGCGCGTTTCGTTTGACCTAGGGAAAGGGGAACGAGATAAGAAAGGAAACGAGTTTAGCACCACAAAGAGACGTTCAACAAACGGGAATCTGAATCCAACGGAGAATTCAAAATCAAATAGTTGAGAAAGAGAATTGAAAATGAGAAACAAACACCTACTAAGAAAATTACGGGTCCTGATTCACATTCCGTTTCCTGATTGCTCACGATCAAACGACCCCTAAGTACGAAAGAAATTCACAAGGTTCTATTTTATCACTAAATCAGATGTTTACCAAACAAAAGAAAAAAGCTGTTGGTTGTGCATTCAATAGAAAGCCATATTTTCATCGCGGTATAGATTGGGGTTATCAATTATGACTCATTATGTTATTACAACACCAATTTTTCAAAAGATGGCAACTAAACACACGATCTACATTTGTTGCAATTGGAACTCAAATCCCATTTCTGGTTAGTGTGGAATCAAGCAATATTTGGAAATGATCTAATTGATTCCTCCACAAATCTTGCAATTGAAAATTCGATAAAAAAAACTTGCATCAACCCGCCATTTTCAATGGTGGTGGCCACCGGAGCCGACCAAAATCGGCCCTCAAGGTTTACTTCGCACGATTGAAACATTGTATATCCAAAACCTCTTTATTAGTTGCTTTCGACCTTATAATCCATCAAGAAATTGGCGAAAACGAGAAGCTAGATGGCCACAAAACTCACAACCCAAAAGTTTCGTGGTCACCAGAAATAGTGATTGAATTCCAATTGCAATAACAAATATAGATTGTTATTTTACTTGCCAATTATGGCAGTGGTGTTATTCATAATTTATTAGGCAATTTTCCCTTAATTAAATCCAACTTGTGGATTACTATCCCTAATTAAAATTATTACTAATCCCCATTTAATTTAGTTAACCATACTAAAAAGCCTACAAACATGAATCTCTTTCTTAAAGCAACCTAATCAATTTCACAAATTTTTTGGAATACTGCAGTTTACTCCACATCCTCCTAAGTCCTAACTTTTACCAAGAAAATTGGGTAAAGGAAAATCAGTAAATGGTACTATAAATTTGGCATCATAATTTTTTTCATTAAAGAAATAAAATGCCGACCCATGCAATGATCTGACCCACCACAGAAAGTGGCAATCTCTTTATATAATGAATTAAACACAATGATTTTGAGTCATATTAGGTCAACTTCATAAAGAATCACATCTTTTTTCAGTCTGCACGTTCAGATTAAAATGGTTAAATAAAGCAACGCAATCGTGTAGCTTTCAAAGATCAGAAATTAATGTTATCCCTTTGCATATATGTATCTGCATATGGAAAAGAACTATTGAAAAGGGTTTGACTTTGGGATTCTGGATAAGCATTTGAATACTCTTTTAATAGATTCAAGTGGAAAAAAAGGGCACCAAATAATGGATAAATAAATAGTTTTAGATCAAATATGTTTTGGAGCACTAACTTTTATAGTCAATACTACACAGCTATCCATTTTTCTCAATTTTTCTCATAATGTACAGCTTATAACTATATTTATGCTTATCTTGTTTGTTTTTAAGTAATTTTTGGAGTAGTTGGAATCATTCAAAAGGCAAGAATCAACTACCGAAAGAAAACCAATATCATAAGAGAAACTAGCACTAACTAAATGGTCTAACCGCTCAAATATAAACATATTATCTATAGATTTAATCATTTTTCCATTTTGGGTGTATTTTTATTCCTAAAACTACCCCCCATTACCTATTTTCCTGAGAACAGTTCATAGAATACAAATATGGAACAGCCTTATTAATATTTATGGAGTTCATATATAAACAAATTCCTATTAGAAGCAAAGAAAATTCCAGAAAAGAGTAGCAACGATAGTGAGATTCGGGAACTTGATCTTTGAGAATAGAAAATGCAACTTTTTAACATATAGGCTGAGAATAAGCAACCACATTATAAACATACCTGTGCTTCTATAGTCTTTGATGTGGGATTAGGTGGAGACGAGATCCGAAACAGCTATATTTAGTCAGGAAGAAGAGGTAACCTGTCGATAGTGAAAGCTGATCCGTTCGTTTCAGTGTTTAGCTTGTAAAAGTTCTCAGTGTTGCTGTCATCACCATCTTCATTTCCTTCAGAACTGTCTTCGTCGACTCTACTCTCTAGTGGAAGGATCCGGAGCCGCACACCAAGCTCAGAAGCAATTCTCTCTGACTTAAGATTGTATTTACGAATGAGGTCCTTCTGAAGCAATAGTATATTTGACGGGCGGGGAAGCAGATCAACAGGCTCTCCGTTTGGGATTACTGTTTGCTCGATCGCAAGTCTTGCTTCCTTTGTACATGGGAAGAATAACTCTCTTCAGCCAATGCTCAGTTAAGCCATGCCCACTCAAATAAACAAACAAGTAAAATAACCCGTATCGAGCCATTACAAATAGAAAGATATTAGCAAAAAATGCAGCTAAGACATGATTCTTGGCACAAGTTTCTCATATTAAGCTGTCATAAAAGTCTCAAAGCATATGTGCAGCAATAGATTAAGTAGGCCAGTCATTTTCTATGAATGTATCATTTTTACAAATTATATTTCACTAGATTGTACAACAAGGATTTGTGCAATATTCTTGACTAGTAAACTTTTGTTTCTCTGTAAATGAAAAATATGTGGTCTGACTCATTAGACCATTTAAAAAACCAATCACATGACCACCAAATTTCCTGCAAGGAACCCAAGAAAAAACTATCCTGCGATTTGACATTTCTATAGAAAGAAAATGAAGTTCACTTTCTACCATTCTTGATTCATGAGAAGTGAGAACAGACACTTGCAATAGCTTGTAGGATTAGAAATTATTTGCTTAAATATCAGTTCGGTTCTATAAATCCTGCACTAGCCCCTCTTCCTTCCTAGCAGCAATTAGTCATAAAAAAGAAATCCCAGAACAACAAGAGTAATTCTAGCATATAGCACAACAGGCACAAACTTTTTTCATCCCCACCATTTCACAAATTGAATGGAGATTTTCTTCCCCTGTTTTTAAATTACCTCCAAAGCATCTGTTTTCTCTGAGTCATTTGCCTTAGCTTCAGATTCATAAAATTCAAAACCATCTTCATAGTCAGACATTAAAGCTTGTATACTCCTCATTATCTGAGCCAAAGAGCTCGTCTGCAGAAGGAAAAACAGCATGTAAATTAGAAAGCGAAATATGATGAGGAATAAAATATGTACTAGGCAAAACATGACACAAAGCAACCTGCTGATATAAACCGATTGAGTATGTTTTATCTAATATAATGGCATTGACAGGAATGTTAAAAGGCAAATCATCTCCGGACTTACTTTGATGACATAGGTAGGAAGGCCCTGAGATCTTGCAGCAGCTTGTAGCCGAGAATTCTTTTTGAGCTTGGACTGCAGAGCTATTAGCACATCTGCTTCGCTGATGTTGTCAGTAAATTCAACTTTATCTTCTATCTTCAACTGTTTTATCCCTTGCATGATGCTCGCCTCTGATATCTACAACACTGCTTGTGTTTAAGTTACCCATCCACCAGTCTTTATAAGGAATCTAAGAAGTGTATAGCAATCATTCTACATGATCAATTCATGGATAGCAATTTATCATCCCATTGCCAAATTACTAATTGTTAAGAATATAAGGGGAAAGACCGCATAAGAAGGTGCATGCTTACTGCTGGGAATATAACATGCTTTAATTATTTCACCTTAATGCAAATTTGGGTTCTGAAATATGTTAACTATGCTAAACCTTTACAACCCATATATTTCTAGAATAAGATAATTTTAAGATAATTTCCCTCTAAAGGCCAGTTTTCCTTGCTCCTACACATAGACACTTATGAAGCTAAACTTCCATGTTTTCCATGTTTTGGAGTCTTTGGACAAGAGAATATTGTATTATTAACTTTCATCTGCAGCAGAAGAGAGAAAGAAAACCCACAGCATCACCACTGTTCTGCATAGCAGCCTATTAATCTCTATCAATAATGCAGCTCTTTGTATTGGTTCTTACCCCATAAAGAAATATCAAGAGATGATCCTCATCTTTACAGGAATCCCCCTCAGAGGCAATTGCATCCTGGCAAGATGAATCATCAATCATTTCAGAAGTATCTTCAGTCCAACTTTCACTGCTCATCTCAGATAAATCAGGAATGAGTACATTTGGCTCCAATCCACTTGTTCCCTGATTCAACTTTCGGACCTCAAAACGAGGGTAGCGACCTACTTAAGGCAAAAGGAGCAGCATATAAAATCGAGATACTAGAAAAAGTGAGAAAACATGAAAGTAGAAACATCATTTATCATATAGAACGGAAACAAAACCTGCAAGTATAGCATCTACTGTTGCTTCTAAGTTACGATGGACTTGTAACTCTGCTTTAGAAATTATCTCCACCCCACAAGCGAAAGTTGATGGTCCTTTCCTTTCCAGCACAGTTTTTTGAACTCCTCTCCTACTAGCCTCTTCATCTCCCAATGTGACACTCTGGGAAGCAGTAACAACAGTATTTCATTGGACTAAATTTGTCAACCTAAGATGTGAAAAACATAAATAAAACTGAAAAGAATCCATCAACCATGAGAAACCTCTCAACCATGGTAGTGAAATACATTGATAACTTCCAAGTAATTTTATAAATTCTTAACATGATATTGTAAGGATAATTATGTCTGTATGGGAGAAAAGTGTGCCAAGTGCGAAATTTATGCCTTGCAGCAGTCTATAGTTTGAGATGGTTGTTCAGAAATCCGTATTGAAGCAGTAATCTACCCAAGGTAACAAACACCCAACTCTATGGTTGTTCAGAAACAAATCCCCATTGTTTAAAGAATGAGTCAACACCTATGTTTGCCCATTGATTTCCGTGTGATAGGTAACTAAGTTCCCAACACATCAAACAATTCCAGCCCGAAAAAACTAACAAAGTATATACTATGAATCAGATAGTAAAGACTAAAGACTACCAAACTCAATGCAACCAAAACACTTCCAAAGCAGTATCTTCTATATGTGCAAGACAATCCATTTATTTATCTTATAGAATCTGCAATCATGTAATCACAAATAAAACATTTCCTCATATGAATAAGGGGAACTGACTTCCAGGACTTTTCAGAATTTTCAAAAGTCATAGGTCTTAACACAACACCCACTACCTGCTACGGTAGAGCGCTTCCTATGTGACACTAAAACCGATTAACCACTTGTGTGTTTCAAATTTGATGTATATACATTTCAGGCATATATATAAAGAGCACTGAACATCACAATTACCTGGATTCCTCCAACAAGCATCTCTAATGCAGGATTCATCACCAAGTTCTCGATTGTTACTCCATGAGCAGTTGCAACTAGTTGAATTCCACGTTGAGCAATTGTACTAGCAGCAGCAGCTTCAAGCTTTGTGCCAATTTCATCAATCACAATTACTTGTGGCATATGATTTTCAACGGCTTCTATCAGCACCTGCCAAGTAATAATAAAAAAAATCTGCTACTAAAAAATGCACTATATGGAAACTGAAAAATAGAAAACCATGAGAGATTAATAGAATATTATAGTTTTTTTTTTTTAATTCATCAAACGAATGGAACTGTAATGGAATATTTTTTGCTAATGTTTTATTACTTGTTGGATTTTTAGATTATTGAGGAACAAAAGACTGACATATATGAGGAAGCAAAATGCTAGAGAAAACTTGAAGAACTCTATGGAGAAGGAGAGACATAGAAGATCTCCTATTGCATCAAGGAATCAGATAAGAAGGATTTACATTTGCAAAAAGGTTGAATCTCAATATATTTGGATGACTTGCTCATAAAGTTAGTTACATCTATAATATTCCACGAGTTATTGGTGTCATTTAAGTAGTTGGTATTACACTGTTGAATGTTGAGCTTTTCCCTTTCTAAGGGTTTTGGGTTTTATTATCATTTATATGAATCTGTCTCTACTGTTCTCTTCAAGGAGTTAATCCAGCTGTCAGTTCGTGTTGTAAGAACATCTTGAAGACACCTAACATAACTTCCATGGGAGGATCTGACTTGGACCCTAATTTACAATGCTGTAAATTCATTTAAGAAATTACAGTTTAGTACCCATTATATTAAAAAAAAAACAAATGACATAAAAATTTCTTATTCAACATGGACTAAATGCAACGTCATTTTGAAGCTTTTTTTTATTAAAAAAAGAAGTGTAAACACACTATCTCCTTCAGCTCATCCACTCATGAGTCATTTCTATCTGTTAACAGGTTTCTTTTTCTTTAATGAAACATTAAGAAAATCGCATCATAATGGGACTAATGATGCACATAAAAATAGAGGCAGAACTCTTGCTATGCTGCATGATTCACTTTCATGTACTCGTTAGCATTGGACAGGAATAAGGTTACCGACCATTTTCAGCCTGCCAGTCTGTATATTCTATGATAGAATCAGCCGTTAATGGGAATTATATTTATCTATGTATATCAATATTTTGTTACCATTCATGATTCTGAGGAAGTAGCATTCTTTACATTTCACTTTTTAACTTTTTGATAGTTCCTGAAGTCATGACTCATGCGAGAACTATTCATACCTTATGTTGGACATCAGTGTGTGGGACTTGCATTCTGCGAGCATTGCCTATTCCTGAGTGTGGAATATCTCCATCACCTCCAATTTCATTTGAGGTGTCAACAATCATTACACGCATCATATACTCATCTGCAAGCATACGAGCTATGTCCCTTGAAAAGAAAGAACATATCATACATTATTTTACTGGTAGTAGAAATCATTTTGAATCACTATTTATAATGTATGGTACAAGTAAGTATATGCAGGTATTAACCTGATAATTGTGGTTTTCCCCACCCCAGGAGGCCCGATAAGTAGTAACGACGCACCATCTTTAACTAAATCTCGCAACAAATTGGCACTTCCGGACACCGCACGGCCAATGCGACAAGTTAAACCAATAATTGCGCCTTTCCTATTTCTAATTGCACTAATACGGTGCAATGTTCTGCTAATTCCAGCTCGGTTATCAACTGCAAAGTCCCCAACCTGCAAAGTGTAAAATTGACATCAGCAATCTATAATAAACATATAAAATTAAGCATTGAGGTTCGGAACTTGACTCTTCATCTATATGATTCAATGTGGTGTTGTGTAATAATATCACTATGACAATTTTGAAAGCTTGCAAAACTATAGCAATTCGACATCCACTACAATCTCCAATTACTCGATGTTCTAAGTAATCTAAGTAGCAGGTATAGAATTAAAAACCTACTTATATATCCAAGGGCCCCATAGCTGGATACCAGTTTCTCCATCAAAAGTATTGATGATTATGAAGAAGAATAAAAAAAAATACCAGTGTGGATTCACCTTCTATAGCAAAACAACTCAAATAACTAATCATACCTAACCTAACCCCCCAAAATTCAACATAATATTAAATATGTAAAATCAGCAAAGCAGCACGAGAAGAAAATTCTCAGGAAACAGAGAAAAACGTTCCATCAAACTGAAACAAAGCTAATCAGCACACCTGTGCGGTGGCATGTAGAATCTCCTCCATCGTAATCGGGTGATCCGACAGCTCGAAATCCCCAGACGGGAACCGCGCCAACGGCTTCCGCCCCAAGTCCATGACCACCTCAATCAAGTCATGGAGCTCCGGATGTTCGCTCACCCTGCGCCGCATCTCCTCGGGCAAAAGCGAAAGCAGCCGACCAAGCTCCACTTTGAATTCCTCCGCGCTGCCCGCCTCATCGCGAGGCGGCAGTTGCGGCGCCGATGAGCTCGGAATCGGAGAAACTCTGAGACTCCGGCCTTTGAATGATCGTGCGGTGGGGATGTGGAAGTGGATTGGGGCGGTTGGAGAGGGTTTGAATGGGAGGTGGGGAGGAAGAGAGCAGCATTGGGTTTTTGGCGGTAAAATCAGCATGGGCCTGGGATTTTGGATTTGGGGCAGTTAGGGTTTGGGATTTGGGGGCTGCCTGCCTGCCAGCTTATCCGAATTTTGTTTTATAAAAATGGATAGGAACGACTTTTCTATTTGTCTTTTTTTCCAGCTTATTTAGCTATTTCCCCAAAAAAAAAAATACTAGCATATTCCGTTTTTATGCGGTATGAAAAATAAAACTATCACTATAATGTATTTTTAGCATATTTTGGAACAATTATATATATAGTGGATGATCATCGAAAGCAACAAAAATGAATATTAAATTCAATGAAGATAAATTGTGCCAATGATGACTACTGTCGATTTCACAAGGATTGGTTACAAATAAGTTCTCCAACCCCCAAATAAAAATGAGGTTTATCTCTATTTACGTAATTTTATAAAAAAACATCTCATTTACTCACCTTTATAAAAAAACATTTTTATTTATATATTTTGTACTTTTCTTGCAAAGTTCTTACACTTTTCTTATATTTTTCTGACACCATATTAATTTATGGGAAATCGGCACCCCAATAAAGAATTATGCCTTCTCCCAAAAAATATAGGCCTCCGTTCAAAAACCCAACCTCCGCCCTAAAAGAACCCGGCCTTCACACAAAGAACTCAACCTCCACTTAGGGATGACAATTTTACCCGCGGGTGCGGGTCCCTGCGGGTACCCGCCCCTAATGGGACGGGTTTGGGGGGGAGATATCCGGGGCGGGGGCGGGGACGGGTAGAGGTTTTCATACCCGGGTCGGG
>JAYJMF010000027.1:196552-209126 GCA_036873715.1 Salvia sclarea | reverse complement strand
ATTAAAATCATATTCTTGAATTTACGAAGTTAAATAAAAATTAAAACTATTAATTATTATTAATAATTAATCTATATTTATGATAAAACAATCAATCCATTTTTATTTCAATTCAAAAGGTTTCAACGAATCATTTTTTCCCTATTGAACCATTTCATGGCCACTCACATTGTGGCTACATAGATTTATCCTAAAATAAAGGCAAGTTTGAAATGAAGAGCTTAGAGGGACTCATGGGCTAATGTGGCGTATGTTTCTTGAAATTGTTTAATAGAATAGATCGTTTAATAGAAAAGATTATAATTACGATTATTAGCGTTGAAATATACACACTTTGGTCGGTTATTGAATTTTTATCAAAACTTTAAAAGATGTGAATAAATTCATGAACCTAATAATTGTTGTAATTTTATCATGATTTAAATCTCATCTTCTTCAAAAATTTGGTTGCTTTCCAAAGCACCTAAACACTGAAAATTAGGCCGAAAAAATCGACCCTAAAAATTGGGCAGTTTGATTGAGATGAGCACATTGGGTTACATGTTCGAATTTTCTTTAATTTTGGGCAGCCTATACAAGCCCAACTTTATTATGTCTATTTTTACTAAGGCCTATAATCACATATCTATCCCACTAGGCCCATTGCTAAGGCCCAGAAACAATACTTCTGTTAGAGGCCCATATAAATATCACTTCTCCCTAAGGCCTAAACCAAGCAACAAGAAATCTAACACAAATATTTGCGTTAGGCCGGCCTAACGTTATGCCAATTGTTTGCCGCTCTTATTCTGAGCCATGAGTCGAGCGAGGGGGAGCCGTAGGCGAATTCGGAGCGAGCCATAAAAGCATAATTATTGCCCGTCTCATTATCTATATATTAATTATCGAAGTCGAAGGCAGATCCTTTTGTTGTTTGCCGCCCCCTATTATTGTTACAGGTTTCATTATTTATATATTAACTGGACCGGGCCTATCGTAAATGTGCCTCAAAATCTAATCTCTCTCTAATCTCATCTCCTTCTCTCTTCAAAAATTTTTTGGGCAACCGCAAGTAGGGCTTTCAAATTGAATTGGTATCCATAGTCACAATGCAATAATTTTTCTCGATACTTGGTTTTCAAATTTTAGTTATTTGCTTTTGAATTCATAATGAGGTTTTATTTTAGATTGCTGTGGAGTAAGTTTTGATTTTTCTTTACAGAAGGAAGTTGTTCTTGTTCTCATATATGACTTCTCTAGATTTTTTTTCTAATGAAAAAAAAATAATGTGATGACTAGAAAAATGTAACTCAATTGAAAAAGATAAATTCAATAATAATAATAAGAATTTAATTGTTTGTAAGTACATAAGTTATGATAAAATTTTAGCGTTTAACCATATCTAAAATTTCGGTAGATACAAGAGCTTTATAAATTTTAGAAATTGGCTCGAGTCCAATTGGCAAATCTTAAGCTACCATTGAAAAGTTCTCGGTGATAGCTTTCTAATAGTACATGACATATGAACTCAAATCCAAAAAAAATAAAAAAATACACATATAAAATTATGCAAGACAATAACTTTCACATCATTTTCGACCACTTCTGACTATCAAAACCTAACGATACGATTATTAATGGAGATCAATTTTTAAGAGCTTTCCTAATGATAGGTTCCACATTGCAACAATTTCAAATTTCATGTATTTTTTAATCTAAATTTAAGGTTTAGATAATAATAATAATAATAATAATAATAATAATAATAATAATAATAATAATAATAATAATAATTTATCCATGCGCGTGGCAAACCACTAGCTAATTAATTACGGTCTTCGAGTAAAAAAAAAAAACACACTAGCCGCAAATGATATTTTAGTTTGATTAATTATGTAGCATGATTTAATAGAAAATTGCAAAAAATATGATGATGAGTTTCATGAACAAAAGATAGGCCAAACCAAACCAAATGGCAGTGGCATTGATTTTAGGAGGTGGCAGCCTTTGCCCCATTTTGACTGCAATTTTAATTATCTTTATTCATTCAGCAATTGTTGCTTCTGTGTTTTCCAATGTTGAACCTCACATGTCTATCATAACTCTTTTTGCTTCAATCCACAAATACATACAAACACATTGCTACACCCCAGCCTGTCCACTGTCCCTAGCTCCACATTCTCATCATTTTTTTTTTCAAATTCATATATATCTCTTATTTTTAATTTTATTATTGTTTCTTCATGTGATTGCAAACAATTCTGATTATTGATTGTGATGGAGGCACATGCCTAGATTGCGTATTTTATTTGGATCTTATCTTGCCTAATTGTAATCTCATTTTCTAGCTCCCCAATTTGTTATATGTCAATACAACACAGAATGTCCCCATTTGTGAATCCACCATTATATTCATTTCTGTTTTTTTTTTCTTTTGCAGAATGTATAATTGGAATACAAAGATCACGTCTCATGTTTAGTGTCCAATAATTCATACTTCAAGATTTTTTATTTAATTATGGGGTAATTGTAGTCACTTTTGGTTACTTTGCATGTCACATGTAACTTTATTACATAGTATTCTAAAATAGGCGAGTATAGTCCAATAATTGCTTTGTTGTTACGGTATATAATTTGATTATATAAGAACGTTAAATGTAACGTGACGTGGATTAGCGGAAGCTGACTTGGCGCTGTTAAAATTTGCCACATATAGGACAAAGTAATGCGAGAAGTCGTTTCGGAGATTTGTTGTTGAAATTATGACTTCAATCTGAACTCCTTCCGGCATTGTCGAGTGAAGAGAAATATATAATACGGGCATTTTCTTATATTTTCTTTAATTATTCTAATTCAAAATGTTTATTGTAAATCAAAATGGCGTTGTTTTGTCTTAATCCATATCACATCTCACATTACCTTGTTGCATAATTGGGCTGCATATTTTGTAACAACATGGTTGTTTTTGTGCTATATCTAAGTCGGACTATAAAATTACACAACGAACAAAAACTATTGAACCTTTAATTATTGTAAAGTACCGTTGCAGAAGAGAAGATTGGGAAAGAAAAGGACAGAAAATCTGCTCTGTTTCTGTTCAAGCACATGAAATAATTTTGAAAAACCAATTAATGTAAAAAAGGTAAACATCATATATATATATATACAAACAAGTGATACAACCAAGTTAACCAGCTGCGGATTTCATCAAAAACCACATACAAACAAGTGATCCAAGCTAAAAGTAGATAACCCTAAATCTCCACCTAATACATTAAAAAGAAAGATACAAAGGCTGCTAAAAATTTATAAAATTAAATTAGAGTATCATGAAAGCTAATTCTTAAAAGTAGTAAAAAAAAAAAAAGATTTACAGACAAGAAACATGCCTTAGAAGCAAAAGTACTGTGCACTACTACACTTCTCACTCACGCTCTAACCTCGAAAAGATTCCTATTTTAATTTAATCATTATTTTTTATGCCAGCTCAGCATCATCCCGGCTCGGCTCGGCTCGGCTCAGAACCCGACCCCCGCCGCGCCGACTCCCATCGCGGCGTGCGGCTCGAGCTTCCTCACGGCGTTCTTCCAGAAGCACGACTCCGGCGCCAGCTTAGCCGCCGCCGTCCTCATCGGCTCCGACTTGCAGCGCGTCAGCACGAACGGCTCGTACGCCGCCGCGTTCACGAGCTTCTGCTCGATCATCGCCGCCATCGACGCCGCCGCCGCCGCCGGCAGCGTGCACGACGACCGCGGCGGCTGCTGCTCGGCCGCGATCGGCTTCAGCTTCGAGTCGATGCTGAGCCGCCTCTTCATCGGCTCGCCGGAGCCGTTTCTCGATACTCTAACGGACCGCCGCGGCCGCTCCGGCAGCCACCGCGTGAAGTCGGTGCTGCAAACCCATGTTTCTCTAGAAACTTCCATTGACAGCTTCGGCTCGCACATCATCAGCAGCAGGCATTCCGGCAACATCGGCTTCTCTTTTTCCTTCTTTTCTTCTTCTTCTTCTCCTCCATTTTTACTCAAATCTTCACTTTCTATGTTTTCTTCTTCTTCTTCTTCTTCCTCAACGGCGGCGGCGGTGGCGGCGGAGTTTCCTTCATTTTCTTCTTCTTGAAGGAGGAGCGGCGCTTCTTTGCTTTCAACATTTTCTTCTTCTTCTTCTTCTGATTGTGTTGATGGAGAGAGATGGCAAATTGGGCTATGGACTTCTATTTCGTGAGTTTCTTCCTCTTCACCTTCCTCTTCCTCTTCAATTGGGCAGCAATCTTCGTATTGCTCTGCGTTTTCTTGGTCGAGAAGGGCTTCAAACGATGACATATTCGACTCTACTTCTTCCTCTTCCTCTTCTGCTTCTTCTTGTTGTTGTTGCTCTTCTTCTTCGCGACACTCGCCTTCTTCTACGACCGCCATAGCTTCATCAAATAGCATCTCCAACTCCGTTTTCTCTTCATCTTCAACAAGTTCCTCACTACTTTCCCCCAATTCCTCTTCCTCCATTTCCAATTTCACATCCTCAACATCAACTTCAATCTCATCTTTCTCTTTGATCTCTTCTTGTATTATAATTTGTTGCTGAGCTTCTTCGTGTTTGGCATCATGAGGAGCTGGTACATTATATTCAGTCACAATCTCATGATTTGCATGCTTGGCCACCGCAGCAGCATCCCAGCTGAAGCGGTTGGCGAGGGCCGCCATCTTCATGGGATCGGATCCGCACCTCATGAGCAAGAGCGCATTCTTGGGCGGAATGCAAATGCTCACCCTCGCCGCCTCCTCCTTCATCTCAATCCGATCATCCCTCACCTCAAAATCCTCGAGAACATGCCTCCTCGAGCTCCTCATCGAGACCAGACTCTCTTCCTCTTCCTCCTCATCTTCGCCGCCAACAACCAGCTCGATCTCCCGCCTCCGCCCCCCCTCCCCGTCGTCCACCGCCACCAGCCACCGCGCGAACACGGCGCCGCACCCATTCTCGCCGCCGCCATCGCTCCGATGCTTCTCGCTCTTCTCCCTCTCGCTCTCGCTCGTCGAGAAGCAGGAGCTCCGGCAGGGGAAGAGGCAGCTGAATTCCTCCCCGAACGTCCGCAGCGCCTCGCAAATCGAGATCGGGAGATGCACCCACCTCTGATTCCGGTGCTCCGGCGGCGGCGGCGGCGGATAATCGCCGTCGATTTTTCTGAAGCTGACTTCGCCGGAGGCGGCGGCGCTGCGGCGCTTGGAGAGGCTGCGGGTATGTTTCACCTTCTTCTTAGTCTTGACTCTGACCTGGCCGATGCAGGTGACTTTGGGGGAGGAGGGCTCGGGGTTGTCGAATCCGGCGCAGCCGCGCTTCTTGCCGGCGGTGGGGAAGAAGGGGGAGGCGCCGCCCTTGAGGCTGCCATTGGAGCGGAGGCGGCGGCTGAGGGAGGAGGAGAGGGTGGAGGGGGCGTCGCGGGGGCCGCGGGCGGGGCTGAGGATGGATTTGGAGAGCTTCATGGAGGAGGAGGAGAGACGAGAAGTGAGGCAGATGAAGAGCTCGCTGGAGCTGGCGGCTGCGCTGCTGCTGCTGCCAGAGCTGGTGGTGCGGAAATGGGGTCTATCTATCTCCATTTTTCTAGTATTTTAGTGTGTGTGTGTGTGTGTGTTTTTTTGGGGTTGGGTTTTTACTGTGTTGAATTTTTTGTCGCCATGGATGAGTGAAAGATGGGAATGGTGGGGTAATGGGGAGAGTGGGATAAAGCTGGGTTTTGTATTTGTGGGGAATGCTCTGTGTGTGTGTGTGTGTGTGTGTGTGTGTTCAGAGCAAGTGAATTTGGGGAAGAGTGGTGAGGGAGAGAGAGATGGAGATGGATGGCCCTGTGTGTTGAGAGCGGATCCTCGTTAATATTTTTTAATAATATTTATTATAAAATAAAATTTTATTATATCATAATATAATATAATTAATATTTATAAAAAAAATAGAATTTTTAAAAATTATATACCATATTTTTGAAATAACCATCCACTTTTTAATCAAAATATTCCAAAATATTCTTTTTAAAAATTCTAATTTTTTTCCATAAATGTTAATTATGTTGTATTATGACATAATAAAATTTTATTTTATAATAAATATTATTAAAAAGCATTAAGATTCGTAGTGGCACATGAAAATTGTGGCACAGAGGATCCCATCCGCATTTTATTGATTTTTCATGTTTTCTAAAGAGGCCATCTTGTTTATCCTTAAAAATCAAATTCTGCATGGATAAGATAATACACGTACTTTTTCCAATTATTTACATTTAAATCGCAAGACCATCACGGAAAGTGCTATGGTCTACTCCCAAATCTCAGATTACTAAGTGAATAAAAAGAATAAGTAAGTCAAAACATAAACTTGTTCCAAACATATTTATCTAAGAACTAATCACAATTGGGAACCTGCAGGGGCCGGTTACGGTTCACACCCTGCCGACCCGGAACCGGCGTTCTGTGAAGTGTGAGCAACACTAAATCACGGCGAATGCCGAATGCAATGCCGGCGTTTGCAAAAAAAGATCTCGGTTCGGACGGAAGTCCACAGACATATGCCTACATTGAGGGATCTGGAGATGGATCTACTAACTGGATTTGTAGATCCATCTCCAGATCCTGGACCCCTTTCATCTTTTCGTTCCCTTCTTAATTCGGGCAGTGCACTCCTGCCATCCCTCATTAAACTCCGGATTCACTGTGATTCCTCCATTTAAGTGAGCATGCGAAGGCGACGTAATGGCCAAATGTTGGTTGGTAGATATCAATTGGGCCATGGCTTCGAATGAAGAAGGAGAAAAATAGAGCCAGATATTTCAAATAACTCATAGAACACGAATATTTCACATGTGTAGAAGAAGAAAGATAGGGATGAGTGTAAGAGGGAGAGAGGGTTGATTTGAGGAGAGAAAATGGAAGCTATATAGTGATATATATAGGCGGGTTACCCTTAATAATAATGAACAAGTAATAACTGTAAATATGAAATGAAATGAAGTAACGCTTTCCGAATTTTTATTTTATTAATTATATGATTTTTGGTATATATATTGTGTTCACTATCGTTTCGCAATGAGTCAAATATATATATTTGAGAGAGAGAGGGAGAAATGGGTCCCCTTAATTACATAATATGTACACCACGCAACCCTTTTATTTAATTCCTACCCACCCTTTTGATATGGTTTTCTGATTTTTCTCCGATGTTGGGCACTATGCATTTATCTCCTTATCATCATTAAAAATAAACACATATATATTATATTTATATATGCATGTCTGTCTAGGTTTGTGTGTGTGATCAATCATGCAATTGCAACAACATATATGATGGAACAAAAAAGAGATCTAGATATCATGCACCCTCAATCTTTCTCTCTCATGCTGGCTAGCTTCACACACAGAAAGAGAGTAACACTTAACCAATAGAAAGAGAGCAGAGTCGAGAGAAAAGCGAGCTCAGGGGAAGTGTTTCAACTGTGACGAGCACTGGAGCGTGAATCATCGATGCGGTGGAAAAGCATTGTTATTAATGGGGCTGAACTTCTTGTTTTTATTCTTTTTTCTCCCTTTTGTTTATGTTGTACTCTTGATATGTAAAGGGAGGAACAAGGCTTTCTCTAAAACAGAGCCTTGCTCTGCTCACAATGCACTCGAAGCTAATATCGGTAGAAATTTCATTTCATTTATAATAAGTGGTGATCACAACTAAATATTAGACAACACACGAGAAGTAAGTAAGGGAGGAACTCAGGATTGATGATGATGCCTCCGCCGTAGAGACTCCTTCATTTCATCCCTCCACCAAACTCATTGTCCCCTTCTCAAATTCTATATATACATTCCCAAACACACATTCATCACCCATTGCAAATCTCACGGGAGTGTTGATCCTACTCCTAGGAGCCATGCTCCCACTTAAGGATCTGCTGACACGTATCCACTCTCTAATCTTTCTTAATTATTGTTAATTAATACATTTTTATTTAATGACTCTTCTACTAACTGACCATGGTTAATCCTAGTCAGCAGCAACAACTTTGTTAGTAACGCCCTTCTTCTTCCATTTAAAAAGCACAGCACCTTGGCAAAATATCTGCTTTCTTCCTCCATCTATTTTATTTCTCTACCGAATTGCAAATCACCTCGGCAACTCCGCAGATGTTCCTCCATTTGCGATTTTTATTGAATGTTGGAAGCATTTCAGAAAGTACAGCACATCGAGCACCAAGAGCTAGAGGAGGTGAGGCGAGTCGCGGCGGCGCAGCGGGGAGAGAGGAGGTGAGGCGAGGCGCGGCGGCGCAGCGGGGAGAGAGGAGGCGAAGCACGGCGCGGCGGCGCAGCTGGGAGAGAGGAGGCGAAGCACGGTGGTGCAGTGGGGCGAGGCGACGGCGCAAAGGAGCGAGGCAAGGCAATGCTAGGACACTGAGGTATGTAAAATTGATTTCCTAGCTAGAGAGGAATAAAACAGTTGGGTGTTGAGGCAATACTGCAAATTTTTGGGCGCTCTTATGAAATTTTTGCGTTCAATTTTTATTTTTGATAGGGCTTCCGAAGATTCTGTGATGCTGAGGCACCAGGGGTCAACGATCGTGTTCAACCTACACGATATCACCAATCTTCATTTTCATCTGTATTCTGCCATTGATGTTCTTTCTTGTAAGCAAGAGCAACTGAATAAATCATCAATTCAGCCAAAATGTGCTTATTATGTTCATTTTTTTTTAAATTTAACCACGCATGAGTGTTATACTTGATCCATTGATGTTTTGCAAAATTTGTAATTTTATTTATTTGTGAAATCTTGTTTTTTGTACAAGTTCTTGTTGTTTGTTTGGTGGTGTCGCAGGATTCTAACTTTTTTTCAAGTTTTTTTTTGTGCTCCAAATTTTTTTATGTAGATTTTTCTCTTTTTCTTTCTTTGTTTTTTCTTTCTATCTATCGAATCTTAGATGTTTATGGACGGATTATATTTTGGGGTTTTTATTTTATTTTGAGAAATCTTTACTTTACTTTATATATTTGATTTGATTGCATGAAATAATATTTGTTACAGTGAAATTGGATTTGGTTGTTCCAGAAAATTGGCATGACTTTTTTTTCCATTTTTTTAAAAAATTTAAGCAAATGGTTATTGGATTAGAGTTGTCACATTTACTGTGATGGTGTAATCCTGTTATAAATATGAATCTAGTAATCAACCTCTGATTCTGTTGTCCTGCTTTTTGGAAAGAATAAAATTCTTCCTCTACTACGAAGGAAATAATTAGGATTTTTCCTTTTTTTTTCAGCTGCTCTGATTATCAGCGGAAGTGTAAGATCGTAGAACCCTGTTGCAACGAGACATTTGATTGCAGGCACTGCCACAACGATCCAAATGTGCATTTTTCTTTTTAGATAAATTAGCTTGTCAATTTATTCTATTTTTTTTATGATGTAAACTTGATAGATATAACATAAATAAACTTGATAGATGTAAAATGATGAGAAATAAATATAAATAACTTACCATAAATAACATAAAACTTACTAAAAATAGCATGACAATTTAGGCGGGAAACTATTTTTGGTAATGAGTCCCTTTTAATATATACTAGTATTTGCGCCCGTGCGATGCACGTGTATACTTTTAGGTCCATCTTTTATATATATGAAAAAGAAGTCAATTATCACACAAAAAAATTGAATGCAAATATAAAATCTAATAATTAGTTTCTTAATATATAATTATTTAAGCCGGAAAAATGAATTAATAGATTTTATATACAGAGAGAGAGAGAGAGAGAGAGAGAGAGAGAGAGAGATGTAGATTTAGTTTTATAATCTAGCATTGTAAATTTTTAACATATATTAAAGAAACAATCATCAATATCATTAGAAGTAAAAGATACGTAGTTTGTATATACGTACGTAAATGACATCCCTCGAAAGATATATGTAAATGGCAAATTAAATTTCCAAGGTACATATATATGTCCACACTCCACAGTCCATATAGAAGTTTTTAATAGTTCATTTTTAGATTTTATGGTGAAATATATAATATCATAAATTATGATATTAATAAGATACAATAATATGATAATAATGTAATATCATATAATGTATTATTGAAACGGTAAATGATTATGTAAAATATACGTAAAATTTAAGTTTGCATAATTATGTAGATACTTTCAAAATTAAGTGTCTCAAATGTATGATAAATTTACACTCAGCCAAATAATAATAATAATAATAATAATAATAATAATAATAATAATAATAATAATAATAATAATAATAATAATAATAATAAAATCATGAATTTCATAGTACAATGGTTATAGCTTGACTACTGAAACAACAACTAAACTGAATTCTATTGGAAAAGAAATTGATAATCCTTGAAGATATATATAGTAAGGAGATATATGGGCGAATAATATAGTAATCTTATCTCATTCTCTCTCTTAATCCATTTTTTGTCCCAACTCTATCCTCCCTTGCACCTCATTAATCTCGTGAATTCAGGCCTTAGAATTCAACACTAATTCTGCTACGTACCATGATTTTAGTCGAATCGATGTGAGTAGGATTGGACTCATTCCACCATGCCTCAAGCACAAGGTAATGGCGCTGCCAATCGAGAGCACTCTTCTTTTTGTTAATATATTTGATGCATAATTGGTGTGTACATGTCAACCCATGCTTATATTCTCTCTAGAAATCATTAATAGTTTGGGAAGTGTTTGAGTGTGTGGAAATTGGTTGTGGAATTTTGAGATATATATATATATATATATAGGCACAAAGCAATATAAAAATGGAAAGTAAAATTTATTGCCATTCATATATGTAACAATTATATTGCTAGAATTATAATTAATTTAATTGGCATTAATCGTGCAATTGTAACTTATGCTATTTATTGATTGGTAATTGACAATAACTGCGTATCGGAGAAGAGGAAGATAAAGGTCTCCAAATAAGATGACTTAAAATATTTAAGGAAATTAGCAGTTACATAATTTTATGATTTTGATGTATATTGCGTAAAGAAGATTTGTAGATAAATTATGAAATTTAAATAAAAGAGAATATAAGAACATAATGATGCAACTTGAGATAAAAAGTTGTTGTGGAATCAAAATTAGAATATAGAAATACATGATATTGTATTTACATAGTATAATTTATGTCATAAGTTTAAACTATTCATTTGAAATTTATTTAAACTATTCATTTGAAATTTACTTTTTATATATTATTATCAAACTAAAAGTCTTGATGTGATATTTATACATATTGCATATATTTTCACAATGAAATTACATGTTTTGAGAATAAATGAAAAGAAAAAAAAAATAGAAAAATTATTGCACAAAATTTACCATAAATAACACAATCTTACTATAAATAACTTGTTAGTTTTGACGGAAAACATTTTTGATAATGAGTCCCTTTTAATATATATATATATATATAGATATCTACCACGCTTTCTACATATATACGTATTTAAATTCATATAGACTGTGTCACTTCATCAAGCTTAAAAAATGAAAAGTAGGCATGGTAGACTAAAAGGAACAAAAGAGAAATGAAGAGAAGAAGACACCCAAATTGATAGGCATGAGATACTTGTTCACGTGCAAAATTGATATATTACTAAAACAAAATATGAAATGATTAGTCATATTATGCATGTAATGTAAAGGCTTTTAGGTGATTCCGGAACAACAAAATATTTAATTAGTAATTGTAGATTACAAAATATTTGACATATGTTCTTTTAATTTGTAGCAAAATAGTGAATTCTGTGATATAATCATGCCTAACTACATTAATTAATGTTCTAATTTTTTTGTTATTGGTTTATATTGGAAATTTTACATGTGCATATAATTGCTATTTTCAGTAAACAAATATTCAGTTAATCATGTTCATCCAAGGAGTTATTAAATATTGAACAAAGTTATATAATATATACTAGTAAAAGAACATTAATAGGGTAACAATTGTAATGCTCGTTTTGTTCTGCTACGTGAATTTGTGAGGGGCTAAATCAGCACATAGCTTTCGACGAAAAGAACATTAATAGGGTATTTGGAAGAAAAAGATGAATTAATATGGGACCGATAAAGGGTATTTTTTTAGAATTATGGGACCGAAAAGTTGGAGTATGATAGAAACACCAAAACTTTGCCATTAATTGCCATTGGTCTAGCACATGTCCAAAACCAATAAAGTAACCACAAAAAAATCCCCCCACTTATTATGCATGTATATATAATTTTGTCTCTTTTTGCTCACCCTCCATCCAAACAAAATTCATGTCCACGTCGCCCCTTTAATCAAAGTACTTTTTGTTGTTTCCATACTACGAAGATGAAAATTTTACTTGTTTATTTTATTTTATGTTTATATCAATAATATTATTGCCCATCAAGAATACAATGTCTTGGGACTAGGGGTGAGCAAAAAGTATCGAAAAACCGAACCGACCGAAAACCATACCGAAACCGTCCCGAAATTATAGTTAACCGAACCGTTTCGGTCGGTTTCTTTTGTAGTTTTAAAAAGACCGAACCGACGGACTCGGTTACGGTCTTTAG
>JAYJMF010000027.1:175708-196452 GCA_036873715.1 Salvia sclarea | reverse complement strand
ATTAGAGTTTCAATATAAAATAAACTTTTGAAAAATTTATCCAAAAATATTTATTATCTGAAACTTGATTAAAAGAATATTAAAATACATTAAATGAAGAATTTAGATAAATAGAATTGGAGACTTATTGTGATACCACGTAGGACCTAAAATCGTGGTATGAGCTCGATTTATTTTGCTACATAGAATAATAGAATAAGATTGAAGATTAAGTTAATTAAGTGACCATTAATCTTTTCTCCCATTATATCATGGGATAAGACTATTCTGAAATTTAATTGGGAAAAAGAGGCTTTATCATAAAACAAATCACATGGGCAAGTCGATAGGGACGAGGTGAAACAGAAGAATCCAAAAACGCACGTGACTGTCGATATTCTAACCCCACGCGCCTTCCTGCGCGTGTAGGCCACCTCCAGCTGTAAAGTGCTGAATATACCCCCACGCGCTTGCCAGCGAGAGTTGGTCTCCCCCACTCTCGAAACTTAAAGACTCCATGATGAAACCAGCCCCTACCACACGAATCATAGAAAGCCGCGCAACGTCAGCGCGTGAACGGGCTACGAGGAAAAAGTGGCTGGAGCATTTCTAGGATGCGCCAACACCGGTTCATGCACCGGGTCTTGATTCAATGTGTTGAAGTTAAGTTGCCTAATCCAACAAGTTTTTAATTGACTCGTTTGTTTGGCGGAAAATTAAAATTCATCGGAAAACGATTTTTAGGAAAATGATTTTAAGAAAAATGAATTCTAATAGATTCGCTGCTCTCTATTTGAAAAATACCAAGAAAATGTTAATTTGCATAAAAAGTTTTTAAATGAAAAAATATGCAAGAGTCAAAACTGTGGAAAAAAAGAATACTTAAGATTTATAGTGAATAACATCCTGGAATTTGACACTATTTTCCTCGTTGTTGGGATTTAGATTACTTTTCCCATTTCGTAAAAATCAAACCAAACAGATAAATTTAAAATTTAGGAATCAGATTACTTTCCCAGTACAGAATCCTTGCCAAACAAACAGACTCAATATGATTTTTCTAGTTTATTTACTTGAGACTCGAGTAAGATTCATTGTACCCGATAATTTATAAACAATTTGTAAAATTAAATTTTATTACTTTTTTCATCTACAAAATTTTGATATTTTTGGATATGATATTGTTTTAATAATTTAATTGAATTGTATTTTTGAATTGATTACTTGTATATAAAGTATTAAAAATATGAGCCCAATAATAATTTTGAATAAAAATAAAGTAATGTATTCATGGTATAAATTAAATAAAAATAGTGAATCAACTTACTAAAAGAAGTAAAATGTCAAAATTTCATAGATGGACAAAATTGACATGAAGATTTCGTGAAGGGGGAGGAGTATAATATTAACTAGGGAACATAAAAAATCAAAATATATATGAAGAAAAAAACCGAAAGAAAAACATATGAAAGTAGGACAGATAATAGGATGGATGATCTCATAATAAGTTTATGATGAGTGTGTGAGTGAGAACAAAATCACATATTCACAATCGTTGCAGGTGGCGTCAAATAACCGAATTATCCTTGCCGTAGAAGGCAAATAGAGCTAAATTTTTGGCCGTATGATTTAAAGGAGGTGCATTGTCAATTGGAGTGTGGAGTCAGAATGAATTTTACAAGCATGAACGAATTGTACACTGCCTTGTATTCTATATGCGAAAATTGTAATGAAAATTACTTGGCTTCAGACGTAGTCGAAAGACAAATTGGACAAATAATTTTGTGTCTTTATTATTTTCGTGATTTGTGTGCGTGTGATTTTTCAGAGTGAGGGTAAATCGGACATTCCAAACCATTACAAATTGTATCACATATTGCCACATGAGAGAGCCAAAATTCTCTTAGTACGGTTCCCATATAGTGTGTGACCTAGTAAGAACAAAGCCGAAATCCTTACAAATTATAGCACAAGTCACAACTCTGAAATTAATTTAATAGTTACAAATTATAGCACAAAGTCACAACTCTGAAATTATTTTCATAGTAAGATAAATCAAAGATTGCATTACAAATAATACTAGAGCTTAGAGCCGCAATTTTTCGTTCAATAATTTAATTATCATCACAATTGTGTCTACGTGTGGGACTATTATTGCATGGCTATTGTAGTTAATGCATTAGCAATTGGATTTGGATGACATAAAGAGCTGTCACATGCATGTGATTAAAAAAAATGAGATATTAAAGATGATAAGCAAAATGATAGTGGTGGGTCTTATTTTAGTGATTATTACTTTGAGAGGAGGACTTTGACCAACAATTGAACCACAACATGACAAAAAAAGCCGTATTGTGTGTTTTGTGAATGCAGAATCCAATTTAAGATAAAATAATACGAAAAAGGTGCTTTTTCCTCTTTTTGTGAGACCATCTCCCGATGCATAATAATCTGCACCAAAAGATGAAATTTCACTAAAATTTTATTTTTCCCCATCTTCAATCTTTCGCACCAAAATATTACACAAAAAGTGCATTTTTGGGAGGATTTTAGTGTCTTATGATTTGGATATAAACATGCATAATAATTTAGTACCTTTTAATGTGATCATTATTGTAACACTGATTAAAATTATTTTAAAAAAGTAAATTTTAAAAGGGTAATATATAATTGTTTGCTTGTATGCAAAAAATTTAGAAATTGAGATAATTTTCCATGTTGAAAGAAACTTGAAAGTAATATACTCCGTCCGTCTACGAAGAGTGTAGTATTGAGGATGGGATACGATATTTCAAAGAAGTATCCGAGATGTATTTTTGGTTTAAAAGGGTCTCACAAGGGATAGTGAGAATTCGGTTGAATAAATAACTATGAGTCCACTTTTTTTAAAAGTAAAAGTAAGGGGCGGTTGTGTGTGTGTGTTGGCCTAGTGGTAGGAGATTAATGCCCGGGGCCAAAGGTTCCGGGTTCGAGTCTTCCGTGATGCGGCCTTTAAAATTTCTGAATTTATTTATCAAAAAAAGAAAAAAGAAAAAAGGGGCGGTTATTTTATAGATATTGATTCTGTCTTATATCGTTAATCCACACCATATTTCTTTCAACGCCATTAAATATTAGGCTATATTTGTACCAACAAAACAATTTGCAAGCCATATTTGAATATTAACTTTAATTTAAATTATCTAATATTCCCAGCGGCTTATCAGAATGATCCATTTTCGTCTTTGGGTTGTCCCACCGGCTTGTCCCATTTTCTTTTTGAGTTAAGGATTACACATACAAAACATGTGGATTCCATATGGGCCACATGATCTTGTACACATCCACGTTTCTTTCTTAATCTAATTGCTTGCAAAAAACAAATGAGACAAGTCTGATGGAATTGAGGAAACGGTAATTTTAAATACTAATAAAGTGAATGAAATAATGTAGGAAATGCTAAGAATTCTCAAAAAACATAAAAATGCTAAGGTAACATGAAGTATTTTAGAGAATATTTTTTTTGGTGTGATACTTAATTAGTTGAAAGGTTTGAGAAATCTTTGGTGCTAATAAAATGGTGCTAATTTGTTGTGCTTTAAAGGCCGCCGATTATGAATAGAAAGATTTAATTAAGTGTGTATTTTTAATGGTTTGGTGGATAGTTGGTTTTGGAGACCCACAAACAAGCCATGAGGTTAGGGGTTATGTGGTCCAATTAAACTAAAACATCAACCATATATATTGGAAAGTTTGATATTGATGGATGTGGACTCTAACCCAAGTGACAAGAAAAAGGGCCTCTAAAAGTTAAGCTTATTAATGTTGAGTGACAAGAAATAATTCTAGTTATTTTTTTTATTTTTCTTTTTCTTTTTGTGATTCTATATACAACTATATTTTAAGAATATTAATTGTACTCATTGTGAAAAACAATGATATGATAGTCAATGTTTGTGTTTGTAATATTTTGGAGTCTGCCCTGAAGATAAACTTCGACTCTTCCTCGACCACTGTAATTAGATCGACGATTAAGCTTTCTTTTACGTTTGGAGTCTGCCTTGAAGATAAACTTCGATTATGGTCTTTCCTTTACGGTTTTTTTTTTTAATTGTTTGGTACTTTAGTAATCAACTAATGTAAAAAAGTGGTCTCTGGGGCAGCAATGCAAATTTGCACAGGCATATTACCACTGGATTTGAGTTTTATAAACCGTATATTTTCTCTTTTAATTTTGAAGGGGCCAAACTTAAATCCACTATATTATAATGTTGTATTCTAATTAATACAAATTGTCATTTTCTGTTTCAATTGCAAGGTTACAGGTTGCAACTATGTATTTAAAAAAAAAAAAAATCATAAGAGATGAGGAATTTATGGGATTTTTCATGCTTTTTCATTCTTTCTTGCTTTCTTTCTTTTCTTTCTTGATTTAGGTGATCAATAAAGTCACCATGTTTATTTTTATATATATTTTAGTAGTTTTTTCTTAAAACGATGTGTGTGTTCCTTAATTCATCTATATGTTATGCTCTCTACATAAAAAGTGATTGTCTCAACATAATTCATCTTTTCAATATATTACAATTTAAAATCTAAGTAATTAATATATTACTCCCTCTCAACCATTAGAGATGGCCTCAACTTTCTGGGCACGGAGATTAAGGAGTAGTGAGAAAAAGTTTAAAGTGTTATGGGCCACACCTACTTTTGTGTGTTAAACTGCTACCTAAAATGAAAAGGAACATCTCTAATGGATCAAACTAAAATGGCAAAATGGTCATCTCTAATGGTTTGGAGGAAATATATATTTAATACTCCGTATTACATATAATTAGAAATGATCAAATTAAGTGGGATACCAATTGGGCTTTTTCTGGCCCAAGCCCGATTAGGCCAGGCTAGAAAAAAGTCTTTGGACGAGTTTATTAAGTCGCAAGAAAGATTTTTCGTGATATAACCAATTATCTATGATTGCCAAAACTGAATATCTTCTAAAATACGAGAAAACATAAAGTAGTTTACAAATATTATTATTGTCCATACATTATAACATACACCAACACGTTTAGCAACTTGACGTAGCCAAATCTGCATGATTAAAGCATCGACAGCACTCATCCACGACGCCTACAGCCAAATTCTCTCACAACAAGAAACTTAAAAAACAAGCCTATTTTTGTCAAAACTCAACTACTACATAGCATGGCAATTAAAGAAATCAAACAATCCCACCATATAAAAAAAACTCCCATCATTTCCAAAAAACAAACAACACCAAAACTCAACTTTCATGGAGCAATGGAAGAAGGACTACTTGGATCTCACCTTAGTCCCCTTCGGCTTGCTCCTCATGTTCGGCTACCACCTCGTCCTCGTCTACCGCTACCTCCGGTGCCCTCATAACACCGTCATCGGCTACGAGAACCACAACAAGAGAGCTTGGGTCAGAAAGATGTTTCAGGTAATAAAAACAATCCAAGCTAATCCATAGTTTAGTTTTCTATGATGGAATATTGACCAGTTCTGATCAATAAGCGTCTTACTAACTGAGCTGCACTTTGCTGTCTCAATTATGAAGTTATTTGACCATTTTATCCTTCAAATACTCAATTCTGATACATTCCCTCCCACTTTGTTGTCCTCAATTCTGAACTTATTTGACCATCTTATCCTTCAAATACTCAATTTTGATACGCTTCCTTCATGGTGACTGAAACCCCCATCTTACTGGTTGGAGGGGAGGCGTCTTACCAATTGAGCTGCACTTTGTTGTCTCAATTTTGAACTTATCTTTCAAATACTCAATCCTGATTGTCTCTGCAGATCAAGATCGAGGACAGGGGGCCAGCGATATCGGTGCTGAGCAGCAATGCCAGCGCAGCGACGTCGCTGGCCTCGATCTCCCTGGTCCTGAGCTCCCTGATCGGAGCGTGGATCGGGAGCTCGTCCGTGAACCTCTTTACCAGCAGGTTCATCTACGGCAGCCGGCAGCCATCGCTGGTCTACGTGAAGTACATTTCCCTGCTCTTCTGCTTCCTGGTGGCGTTCGGCTGCTTCGTCCAGACGACGAGGTACTTCGTCCACGCCAACTTCCTCATCAGCATGCCCGACAACGACATCCCGGTGCACTGCATCGAGAAGGAGGTGATCAGGGGGAGCATCTTCTGGCTCATGGGCCTCCGCTCGATCTTCTTCGCCACCAACCTCCTCCTCTGGATATTCGGGCCGATCCCGATGTTCGCCTGCTCCGTAGCGATGGTGGTCGTGTTGGTCGCCCTCGACGTCAACACGACCCCGTTGCATCACTACAAGCGATGAGCTGGCAGCCCCGGCCCGTCGCTGGGCCGGGGTGCCAGCAGGCTGTGGACTGGGAAGAAATTATCCCGCTCTACAGCTGATCTAATGTAATTAAAAAAAATTGAAGAGATTAATTTAATGTGACATGGTTGAATCGTTGTGGATCTTGAATAGGTCGCTTGAGTTTGGTGGAATTTTCAGTTTCTTTAATTATCGTAAACTTGTTGGTAGTGAGTTTTCAAATTTAAAAACTATCAACTAGCGAGCTTAATTATAGGTTAAGACATGAACAATTATGCTAATCCGGCTGCTTATGGCCGTGTTAGTTAAGTCAACTTCTCTCAATAATGGCATTGAATGATTGCTAAAAAGTCAAACTACATCTAGGCTTGAAGAGAGTATGGTAGAAGGATATAACAAGGAAATAATCAAATAAAATGTTGCAAACGATATGTTTACACGTTTATTTTGTGTGATAGCTTATATAGATAAATATAAGATCAAAGATCAATTTAAAACTCAAGCTATTCTATCCGGCCTATTAATTATATAGATAAACATAAGACTAGATATCACTTTAAACGTCAAATTTTCAAAACAGAAAAGCTTAAGGGATATAATTGATTTGATACAAAATCGATTGTTCAGGATTGAAAAAATATTTCCGATAGTTGATGGTATAACTCATAGCTAGTGCAAAAATAGTTAAAAGTGACATTTAGCCAAAAAAATGTTTGTGATATAGTACTAAAAGAATGTGGAATTTGAAGTGATATATCATGAATAATAATATACAACTAATCTATTACATACTTTGATAGATTGAACAATTATTGGATAATGTAATTCCTATGTTTAGCCAAACCCTAAGATAATGTTTATCTTCATATCTTGTGTGATAGCTTGAACAAATATACCCCTTGCCTGAATAAGTATTCTAATTGGAGATTAATTTTATCCAAAAATAAGTGTCTTATTTCAAATTTTCATGGTAAAGTGGAGCAAATTTCTCATTTTATTTCTATCATCAAAGGAAACATACTTTGCACTATGAATTTCCAATGCAAGGAGGGGTAAGAAGAGTTAAAACCACCACATTTGTGGTCTCTGAGTTATGACGGCCATAAACACTTATTTGGGGACAGATGGATTATAATATAAAGGGAAACTAAATTGCCATACATTTTGATAGATTGAAATTGAACCATCCAAACTTGTTGAATCATATGCATTTCTTATTGTAGGGGAATCATATGCATTTTTAGTTCAATCTATAAGTGAAGGGCTCCTTGAAGGAAAAGAGTGAGTGAAATACCAACATACATCTATTATTGAATTTAGAAAACTATCAAATCATGAACTGTGTCCCATCAACACCAATTTTAAAAGTTTGGAATTACATAATATATATTCTTTTCTATTGAAGCTCAAAATTCTTTTAGCAATATTCTCCTCGATTACTCAACTAGAACTGGTGAATCAAACATCAAAATGTTCATCTTTTCAAAAGCACCAAAATTCATAAATTCATTATAAGAATCACATTCTATTATTGCAAGAAAAAAGTCGTGAAATACAATTGTTACATTGAAATCAACTTAAATTTGCTTTTAGCATCCGACCAACAAACTACTTCCTACTACAAGGTCGATCTTTCCTTCAATGACTTGGTGAAAATAAGAAGTCAAATTGCCGAAAAATCCACAACCCAAAATGTCAAATTCACCGGTGAGTTATGTTGTGTATTTAATTGCAAACTTTTAACAGTGATATTTAAATTGCGGAATGTCGCATGCTTTATGATTTATCTGACAGATTTCCCTATTGAATTTACCCTACCGGACTCTAGGAACTTAGGCTATAATAGAAGCTACGACATTGGCTGCACCTCACCTCATGCTAAGCAAAACTTATTTTTTAAACTAAACATGCTTATCAAGAATATCCACTTGCCAAAGTCAATATTCAAAAATGTGATTTGAATTTGAAAAGGAGAGTAGTTCGCCTCATATCTAGTAGTTACCTGACAACTAATTCAAATAGTACTAGGATTAGTTATGAGATATGCATTGATGTGACATGTTCATTTACTAACCTTTTCACTAATCTCTTTCAAAGGCTGTAATAAAAAGATAATAGGAGATTGGCTATTTTCTTAGCCATTACCTAAGTGATTATGACCATTTTTTCTACTATATGGCTTGCCAACGACGAAGCATTCTAGAAGATGTCAAAAGCCACCTTTGGCTAAACCTAACCAATATATTAACTGTTAATTACATAGGCAACCATGAATATCTGAGTCATAAATGGAGGATAAAATACCATGTTCATCTAGGGCTAGGAGCATTAGAAGAAATGGAGCCAACGTGGAAGAAGGAATACTTGGATTTTGTTTTAGTCCCGGGCGGTTTGCTAGTCATGGTCGGATATCATCTTTTTCATCTATATAGGTGCATTAATTGGGCCGAGACCACCGTCATCGGATGCGAAAACTACAACAGGAAAGTTTGGGTATCGAGAGTTTTGGAGGTTAGATACTGTTTTTGTTAGTTCTGTACGTTAACTTTGAATAATATGATGGATTGATAAAAATAATCCAAGCTAATCCACCGTTTGATCAATTTTAAACTAGTTTGACAATCTTATCCTTCGAATACTCAACCCTATGTTTTATCAATCTATCTTATCACTCAAAGGAAACGCTCCCGTCCCTTTTAGGATTGATACTATACATGATTTAGTATTTTATCCTCATCACTAGGGTTTTTCTAATCATACTCTATTCAATAGGATACGAACCAAGCAAGTGAGCTCAAATTATTATCAAAGGTCTTCGAATATTCCCGAGTTCTAGTAAACAACAGATTAACCTATACTATTTTTTATCCGTCTAGGCTAATCCTCAATAGTAAACGTCGTCTAAGTATGTAATTTCTTGCACAAGAACTCCGCTCCGACAAAAAAAGTTAAATTGCAGGTTGAAGTAAAGGATAGAAATCAAGCACTTACAGTGGTGGGGAACTACTTATCTGCAGCAATGAATCTCGCCTCCATCGCCCTTGCTCTCAGCTCGTTGATCGGGGCGTGGATTGGAAGCTCGTACCACGGCGAATTTATAGCCGCAAGAGTATATGGGAACATGAGTTCAACCATTGTCTACATCAAATACCTGGCGATACTCTCCAGCTTCATGCTCGCCTTCGCTTGCTTTGTTCACGCTGCAACGAGCTTCCTTCATGCCGGTTTCCTCATAAGTCTGCCCAACTGTGCGATGCCTGCAGGCAACCTTGAGAGTGCAGTCATAAAAGGAAGTAATTTCTGGGTGGTCGGACTCCGATCGCTCTATTTAGCCACCAATTTGATGCTGTGGATTTTCGGGCCGATTCCAATGTTCGTTAGCTCGGTGATCACTGTGGTGCTTCTGCAATACTTAGATAGGAACACAGCCCCACTGCCTGATTATGATCGGCCGATGGGATGTGACTCTTTCAAGAAGATCGGTGATCGTGAAGAATCACAGGACAGTCGGAACGGGGCATCGAGTCTCCTACCGACGCCCAGTCGGAGATGAGTATGGAGATTCCATAAGATGAATGAATGCAAACTAATAAAGATTTCTCCTATTTTCTTGCTCTATGGCAAATGTACCATTGCCTTCATAGTCAAACAAAAAGGAAATGACAATACCAAAAATGTAACATTAATAAATAGGGAGAGAGTGTGATCTCTACAAAGAAAAGAGTTGGTGATTCTTCTCTAATGCGAAGGCTCAACAATTCTTCATATACAAATATAAAGAAACAAACCATACCGTATCGCAACACAAAGAGTTCTCAAGTACTTCTACGAGATGGAGAGGGCGACACCCTTTACCTGTCGTCCCATTTCCATCTCCATTACTGCGCGTCATCGGAAATTTGATCGTTAGGGGGTGCTGTTACTCCGGAGTCTTCATCAGGTTTCGTATCCGACGACCTTGATGGTGCTTCGCGCTCATCATCGGAGTCTTCCATTAAGGAGTTAAAGGCAAGCTGGCCGGAGTAGAGAAGCAAACCTAGAGCATTGATGCCAAAAACGAATGTAGCGAGGTAACACAACCCGTTGATGATAGTCCTGCGCAAGAGTTGATAAGGAAGTGGTTAGCTATGATTAGTTTAACGACGATGAGATGATTCTTGGAGCAGTAGGAGGTGCCGGAACTACCTTATGGTTATGGTTATCTGTCGAACCTGGAAATGGAAATCACCAAAATAGTAGCATTAGAAAGAATGTAAGCAAACCCTCCCGAATTCCTTATTTTCATGCTTTATGCAAAACTGAAGTTATAGCAAACCTAATCCATCTTTCTCGTGTTCAAGGTTTTAAAAAGGCGGTTTTTAAGCCTCGAGGTGTTTCCGAATGGCTCCGTAGGCCTCGAGGCAAATCGAAGCGTGAATCGTAATGATGCAAAGCACATGAAAGTTATAGCAAACTAAATGAAACGCATAAAACGATTACATTGCCAAATATAATACTACCTCCGTCCACGACATTTGTTCACATAATTTAGTGGAACAGATTTTAATAAATTCATAAGTAGTTATAACTCTTTAAAATCCCAAAGAAAGACTGGAATGGTAAAATGAAAGCATAACAATCAAATAACCATACTAAAATGTCCAATAAATCCAAATCAAAACAACTTTTTTTTTTTTTCCAAATTAAGGCTAAAAGTTAAAGCTCATTAGTTTTCGAGCATTTAGTTCCCAAATATCAGAAAAAAGACATGAGGCGTGTGCCTCATAGGCGTTTTCCATGTATCGCACCGAGGTGAGCCTCGAGAATGCCTTTTGGAACCATGCTCGTGTTAACCACAAATAAGCCCCACCGGGTTATTAACTAAGCCATAAACGATGCATTATGCACACTTTCTAAGAATCATGAGCATAACAAGGATTAATTACTAGTTGTGATTGGGAACCAAACAGAAGAAACATACTTGATAATTATCTGGAATCGTTTGGCGGTTGAGAGAAGCTTCGATTGTAGTCGTGAATTTGTAGAGAATGAGTGAGATCACGCCGGCTGCTATTGCGCCCAAAAACGCCTGAACAGGCGAAGGCGGGCCCTTGCCATCAGCTGGAGAAAGAGTAACTGATTTCAAGCTGTCCAACGCCTCCTCCGTTAGCGATTTCTTTTCACCGGATGATCTAAATTTCTGCTTCAACAAAAAGAGTAACAGATCACTTCAAGAATGGAACTACCAACCATGCCCAAATTATTTACAACATGTGATATATCATAAATTTACATTTTAATAAGTGAAAAGTTTCTAAAATTATTTGGTAAAGCATAATTTAGATTTCAATATAAACCACTGGATTCATTAATAAACTAATATGGGGGTGATAATTTACCGGCCAGTTCAGTACTATTGATTGTATTAACTCTAATAGATCGAGGTGTGAATTCTTCAAGCGATCAACATAATTAGATTACTTCAAACAGAGTTTGCTACAATAACAGTAATAATAATAATAATAATAATAATAATAATGATGATGATAATAATAAGGTTTAACTGCCCACAAATATACAGACTATGGCCAAATTTCGATTTTTAACCAAATCTAAAATTTTGGTAAAGAATTACACGAACTTTCCAATAACTTAATTGTTCGGAGTCCAATGTGAAATCCGAAGCTACCCATTGGAAAGGTCTTGACGATAGTTTTCTAATAGTACAAGACATATAAATCCATATTCGGACACAAAAATAAAGATAAAGATATATATGTTCAGGATATTGACTTTCAAGCCATTTTCCGACTACTTTTGAAAACCTAACAACTTTAGACTCGTTCCAAATTACAAATGTTTAGTTTGTTTATTTTTAATTTTCTGTATTTAAATGCAATTAATCCCAATAACAATAATAATAATAAGCCGTTGATTAAACAAATACTGACACAAGCATTATGTAATTTAATAATATTGATTTTATCTAATCATCAGTTTCCTAGATAGTATTATTTTCTGTAAATAATACTATTAAACAACTAGAAACAAAAACTCTGTTAGGACTTCTATCAAACAGTAAATAGGCATTATGAGGCTACCGTCTCTTTGGCGCGCTTGGCGCGGCGGCGGAGGGAGCGGAAGAGGAAAACGGTAATTGCGCCGGTGAGGAGAACGCTGGTGGCGGTTTGGAGAGGCGTGGGGTCGTCGTCGGCAGCGAATAGCGGGGAAGTAGACGGCGGGAGCTCAATCGGCCCTTCCTCCGGCGGCGACGCGGCGGCGGCGGTGGTGGATTCCTCAGCTAGCTGCGCCGTCCATAATTTGGGGGCGGAGCAGCAGCGGCGGCGTCGATTGGCGGGGAAATTGAGGGAATGCGAGAATGGGAAGGGGGAAATTGGCGGGAGGAGGTGGTTTGGAATTGGGGCGGAGAAGCGGCGGAGCTGCTGCTGAGACACCAACATTTGGTGGTGGCTGAATTTTAAATTATTGGATAAATTTTGTTTTGGATTAATTTCTTTACAGAATTCGGAATTTGATGGAATGAATATGAAGAAAATGGTACCATCTTGAGAGCCAGTGGTACAACTGCAAGTGATATCGAATTTGGAAGATACTCTTTTTTCCATTATGTACATAATAATTCTTTTTTATTTTTTATTTTTTTATTTTCTGTTTATTTTGACTTGGAGCGGTTAAAACCGTTTTATTTTAAATTTGTCGACTATGAATCCCATCAACTAACAAACTGCTACCTCCAAAAAAAAAAAAAAAGTTGGGCCGTTTTGAAATCATGGTTAAAAGTGAGCTTGGGCTTTACAATTTAAATTCAAGAGTTTAATAACGAATTTGGACTCTTATTTATGATCCAAATGGAATGAGAAGAAGCCCAATCCTTGTAGCTGAATATTTTAGCAATGAACGATAATGACAGATTAATTAATTATCTTAATTAAAATTAAGATTTTATGTAGGCCTACCAATCCATGCGTGTGAACGACACGACATGATACAATTAGAACAAATACGATTCATTAAGGATATGCCCTACATGAGCACGATATATACACAAACAGTGGCAGATACAATGAGAGGAGGGACTTAAGCCCCTACCAACATTTTTTATCTTTTAGTTTTTCCACTATCAAGTATGATAAAATTATCGGAGTCTATCTATATCCCCTACTAAATCGACACAACTGAAGGCCAAAATATCGAAGGTTGGTGGATGAGGAGAGATTGAAATTGAAAATTATGGTATTTTTAGTTTAAACTATGACTCAAAATTTATGAATGTAATTAACTTACTATTATTAACTAAGAAAAAGTTTTTTTTTGCTTATCTAGAAGTTGATATTTTTTCAAAATATGTGTAGTCGTAGTTATTCATGTTCCCTAAATGAACAGTGGACTGGAGCCCCTACCAACATTAATTATTTCCTGCGTCCGCCAATGTACACAAACACTGACACGGTATGAGTACGACAATTTCTTGTTAACACGGTGACGGCATGAAATGATGCTAAAAAAACTAAGATAATTATTAATTGAAGTAAAAATATATGACAAAATATTATCATGCTATACCAAAATAGTACGACCCTACCCGAATATGAATGCAACAAGAATATTATCGTGTTACACGAAGACAACTCAAAATCCATCATGAAATTATCACTCCCTTATCATACGGACACGATAATGACGTGAACGCGATAAGGATGAACACCAACTTATTAATTTCACATGTGTTCATATCGTATTGTCTTATCGTGTCGAAAACATGATAACCCTAATTTTATGAGATGTATTAGGCCCATGTCTGTTAAAACCCTAATCTTCTTTCACATTCATTTCTAACCTAGTCTCAGAATTTTCATTTTCATTTCACTTCCCTCTCATTAATTTACAACAACTCCTAATTAAGAAGTCTTTCTATGCAGAATAACAACAATCAAGGTTTGCTCACATTTAATTGAAACGCATCCTATATATAGGAATATCTTTATCTACTACTCTAGCTTCTAAAGTTGAGTTAATTTTCATAGGAAACACCAAAATGGAATGTCTATCTCTATCCACATCTATCTTCTTCAGAAAAATCCAACACATTTATGTATTTCTTTCACAACCACTCAACTGCTTAATTTATGTTGTCCATGTGCAAGAAATTACTAGCTAAGAAGGCGTTTTCTTTGAATGATTGGATAGATTGATAAAATATGAAGTTGAGTATTTAACATCAATCCTTCAAAATTAATAGTAGATTGCACCCTAAATCATTTTTAGTTATCTATCAATTCTATAGTTTAAAGTAAATGCCCCCTTAAGAAATAAATGAAACAGAAGCAGACAAAGAAAAAGAATGGTAAAAAAGGAAGAGACTTTGTAGCAGGCAAAAATTAAGAAATAGATAATGAAAAAAGATATTTCTCATAATTCTCTCATGCCTCCTCTATTTTAAATAATTAAAGCATTTCCTTGTTAAGAAACAATAATCAAGACTTGCACTATTTTTTAACGTTCAAAGAAGAAGGAGTACCATATAAATCTATATATGTGTCAATGTGTTTGTTGGAAAACTATAAACTACACCATTTCAAAGGAATCAATTTAAAGGTGGAGAATATATTGTGGAAGAAATTAAAATAGGATCAGAAAAGTGGATTATTTGAACATTTTTCTCTTCATCTTTTGATTATTCAATTTATATATGGTTTATGCTCATTTCCGTTTACACATATTCCATTTATTCTCAAATAAGCTACTCTATATTTTAATTCGTCACGTGAGTTTGAGTACTATTTTACTCGTCTCCATTAATATATTTTTGACTAATTAAGAAAAACAGTTGTCTTTAATTTGTTTGTTATATTTATTTTCTATGTCGGTAATATATATATATATATTGGGCTATATTTCTATGTCGGTCATAAGCTACACCATATATAAAAAGTCTCGTGCTATATTTCTATGGGACCCTCTTTATATAGAAGAAGGACGTCTCACTAATGTCTAATGTTAATTACCTCATGCTATATTGCTATGGGACCCCTCCAATTAATAATTTGCAAATATTGGGAGAAAAGCTAGAATACCTAAATAAAGTTATTAATAATTAATAATAATAACACAAAAATAGTAGATATAAGGGATCAGCAAAATATTATCAACAAAGATGAATGGACCAATTTGATTCTTGGTAATATAAACAAAATTAATCATGTGCTTGGAGTAAACAAGCGCCTTGCACGTAATTCATAAAATTTACTCTTTATAGGTACTAAAATTAAACAATTATGAGTAATATCGTAGCAATAGTAATTAATACTGTGAAATTTGAAAAATTACACCTATATTTGTATGTATATTATCTTGATACAATTTTGTAAATTTGTGTAAATATGTAAGAATTAATTAAAGATATATCTAATGAATTAATATATTTTTGTAGTATTTGTCAGATTTAATTCTTCTTTTAATCGAAAAATAAAGTAGAATGTTAATGCATGTATGTATATGTAGGCACAAAATATGCTAGCTCAAAACTGAAGCCAAAATATGACAGTCGCAAAATCTGTTATTTGAGAAGTCAAATCATATTTGAAAATTAAAATATTCTATCATTATCCCTAGTTTTAAATAAATTAAAGTGTAAAATTACGATACTTCGAAATTTGGTACTACTAAACTAGAGCATAATACTTGAATGATACTATTTATTTTGCTCCCTATTTTGTGTCTATTTCATTACCGTAAAGAACAATTTGACCGTACCATTATATACAAGCTTCGGAGGATTTTATAGATTTTGGGTTAATCGTTTTCTTACTTTTTAGCATTTTTCAAGAAATTTCTCTCACTTATGTATTCTCAATATAAATCTCATATTTGAAAGTTTTTCAGAAAATATTCCACATTTCCAAAATATATCCCAATTTTTGCTTTTGTTTTTTTAATTCCATCTTTCAATTTTTTATTTTCTCTAAAGATTTTTTTTTTCTTTTTTCTTTTTTAAACGTAAGTAGTTGGCATTCTTTCTGAAAACTACTGAAATCGTACGAATTATAACTACAGTTGGATTTTTAACGCAATCTACAATCTATTATTATTGCAATTGGGTAAGGCACACACTTGGGTCCACTCACCACTTCACCAGTGGCAGATAGAAATAATCCAAAACGTACTATTAATTAATTAATTAATAATTAAAAAATAATTCGCGAACGTTCCCAAAAATATTATGTAGTAGTATTATATAAATGAGCCATTATAGGACTATATATTTTGTTCCATGCATCTCAAAGTAGCCTCATAGTGATTTTTCCATTTAATTTCATTTGAGTTAATTTGATGGCGTTCAATAATTTGCAACCCCAAAAGGCCGATGCCACCCTATATGAAGGAGACGGCGGCGGTTACTACTTGTGGACGGCGGCCAAAACTCCGGCGCTCGTCGAGGCGGCGATCGGCGCCGGTAGGCTTGTTTTGAAGCCACGTGGCTTCGCTTTCCCTCACTATTCCGACACTAACAAGATTGGTTATGTAATGCAAGGTAAATACTCTACACAAAATTATACTTTTTCCGTTTATATAAACTTATCATGCTAGCTTGTCGAGAGAGGATTAATTTAATTATTAGCAAAAAAATAAAATAAAAAAATATCATGATTGTCTGAAGATTAATTATCATGTATTAACCACTTAGTCAACTCAACACACATTTATGCTTAAATTTTACATGAACATGGATTAATTTGTGCTTCCTTTGGTCCCATAATGTATATATGCTATGATATTGATATGAGTCTATGACACATAGTATACATATTAAGGAAATGAATAGTTTTGCTTATCGTAATGCCAATTATTCCACATAAAGTTAAAAAAAGGCTTGGGATTTTTAATAATTACAAGGGTAAAATGGGGAGATTTGCACAGTTTCTATTATAAAACTCTCGCTAAAACAACGGTTTTAGCGACGGATTTTTCTGCCACTAAATTTAATATTTGCGTTGTTAATACTGTTGTTAATACTCACTAATATTTGAACAATTTAGGTAGCCGGGAATTCTTGTCAATCATGGAATTTTTCGCTGTTAAATTCGCGATGGAATTAACGAGAGAATATTCCATTATTAGTGAACAACGTTATAACTGATGGATATTACTATTATTATTAAGACGGAATCAAGTTCCTTAATTCTTTTTTAAATATTTATTGTTATTATAATTGTTTTTATCTTAAATAATATCTATAAATTATTATTAGTTAAATATTATATTAATTAATCATTTTTAAATTTAATATTGGTGATCCAATAGTTATAGAAATTAATGACATGATTTAAAAGAATTAAAAAGTAGAATTAATTAATTAAATATGGATTTAATATTTTATAGAATCAATTAACGATATTTATTCAAAATACAAATAATATAAGAAAATTAAAAACTTGTTTAATTAATTAACGACACATTTAAGAAAAGAATTTAAAAAAAATATTTTAAAATAAATAAATAAGTAAGTAAACGTTTTAAAAAAAGAAAATTAAAGAATGGTCAAGATTGACTTTTCCAATTGAATATGCTTTCTTACGCACAACATAATGTTCTCGATGTTATGCTTTTTTTATATATAAAATAGTGTTGTCCTCAATTCTTATAATGTTCTTTTATTATTGCAATTATGCTGGTTTCCAGGTTTCTAAAATGGAGATAGTGTTTACCAGATCCGTATAACACTATGAAAGATTAAGATGTATATTAATTCTAACCAATACTACCATATATATTATATATAGGTACTTGCACCGTAGGACTCATATTACCAGAAGTCAAAGAAGAGAAAATCATAATCATCAACAAAGGAGACGCCATTCCGATCACAATCAAAACCATCTCGTGGTGGTTCAACGGCGGCGACTCCGACGTGACCATTATATTCTTGGGCGAGAGCAGCCAATCGTACACTCCGGGCTTATTCGACTACTTCTTCCTAACGGGCGCCATTGGCATCCTACATGGCTTTTCCACTGACTTTATAAGCAAAATATATGCCCTAAACGACGACCAATCCAAGGAGTTGACCGAAAGTCAACCCAATGGATTGGCCATCAAGGTGGATGCAAGCATCCAAATGCCTGAGAATTCCAACACCAAAAAAGAAGAATATGTGATTGGTCTTGATGTCAAGGCCACATCGGGTGATCCGTCGTTGATTGACAACATAGGGCTTAGCCCTAAATTGGTTGGACTCGAACCTGAGACCTTGCTCGACCCTTATTACAGCACGGCACATGAGATGATGTATGTGTTGAAAGGTGGAGGTAAGATTCAAATTGTGGGGTTGAATGGTGTGAGAGTATTGGATGATGTTGTGGAGGAGGGCCAACTCATTGTTGTGCCCAAATTCTATGTTGTTGCTATGATAGCTGGCGACGAAGGATTGGAATTATTACGCGTTTCCACATCTCCAAGGTATGTATTCTCTCTGTCCCATTGTTCATGGCTCATATTTTTTTTTTGGAATGTCCTAATACTTTTGGTTAGTTTCTTTTCTGGCGCAGTTTTATCATACACACAACTTTAAATACTCCCACTCTCTCACTAAGTATGACACACTTTTCATTTTGGGTTGTCCATTTGCATTTTTGCAATGACACAAGTCCAATTCAAAAATAAATTTATCTTAAAAACTTAGCCAACTTAATTAGTGGGCTCCACGACTTTCTTAATTTTCGTGCTTAAAAGTATAGTGCTTAGTGGGACATATGTTAATTGAGAGAGAGTATGATATGTTAATTAGTTGGTTAATCATGTTTTGTATCATCAACTATCACATTTTCAAGAAAATCTCCTCAACTTACGTTTTTATAAAGAAGAGCATACCATCTCTCCATGTTTTCCTCGAATGTCTAGAGTGACAAAATTCGGCGACAGATAATGAGTCATCTCACTAGGGGATTATTTAGACGAACTAAAATATAACTACTAACTTTTCATGGTTGGATTCTCAATTTTTTCTTGGCAAACAAAAATAGGTAAATGAACTAATTTTGGTGCAGGCCTTTCCCAGTGCATATAGCTGGAAACAAATCACCATATAAAGCATTGTCTTCATCAGTTTTGGAAGCTGCATTGAATGTGTCTCCAGAGTTTGTCAAGATTTTCAAATCTAAAATCTGAGAAATTCAAGGGTTTCTTCATGAGTTGGGTTTGATTTGGAAAAATAAAATGCTTTGATTTGATTTGGTTTGATTCGAATTCTAAATAAAACTTTGGGGTTTAGTTTGAGCAGGTTCGGTTTGATGATTTCCAGATCGTCCGAATTTGATCTCATCATACCTGTTATATGTAATTAATTATTGTGGTGCTTGGCTTGTTTGGTATTTTAATGTGTAAGACTTGATAATGAAAAATATTGAAATAAAATAGTTATTCAATATTTGTTGTTATTTATTTATGAACTATTTTAATTTGTGTTAGTTGATTATGTATTCATTTGATTGAGTCCAATATTGGGGGGTAGGAAAAAGATTTTTGTACATATATGTACATACATAATTGGAATTTGTGGTAATTTTTTAACTTTTCCATAAATTAAGGAAATCATTCATTTTAAATTGAATTTTGGAGTTACATAATTACCCCCTTACGGTAATCAAGAAATTGTAATTTATTTCCTACTCCCATCTCAAGAAAGGAATGACTAATTTTACATTTCCTAATGCGTCATCTTTTTTTTTTTTTCGAAAATCACTTTGCAATATTAGTATTTTTCTTAAGTTTGATATAATAATAATAATAATAATAACAATAATAATAATAATAATAATAACAATAATAGTAAAGTTATGTCTTAAAAGAACACAAAAAATATAGAAAAAAATTCACAATGAAATTAGCTTAAAAGACGAAATTAGTAAATAAAAAAAATAACATAGAAGTGAATTCATTATACTTTTTGAGATAATTCAACATAGTAAATAATAAAAAATTTGCATGTTTAATATCGTACAATAATTAATTATAGTCTATTATTATGAGAATAGGGTGGGTATCACATAACCGGCTTATTTGATTATTTCATAAAACTATAATGTAATGCGAAAAAAATATATATTACTGAAATTGAAATTGAATAATAGAAATACAATTTGATTTAATAGGGTCGCACATTGAATAATATCACATAAATTAATAACTATGCGCAGTCAGTCGGATCAAACTAAAATTCGAATATGCGTCTTACGCACATTGTTTGATCATTAAATTCAAAAGATATTATAATATACATACAAAAAATATTAATTAAATATTAATTCAAGGAAGTCCATACCGGGTAGCGGAGAGATTAATTGCAATAAACGGATATGGAGCAGTTGGGCAATCCCTAAAATTAAAGCAACTGTGTGGAGAATCCTCCATCGCCGAATCGCCACGAAAAAGGAATTGTCAAGAAGAGGTGGATTGCCCCCGAATGTCGC
>JAYJMF010000027.1:138914-175608 GCA_036873715.1 Salvia sclarea | reverse complement strand
CGGCAAACAATAATAGGGACGACAAACAACAAACGGCTCCGCCATTGGTTTCGAAATTAATATAAAAATTAAAAAAATTAAAAAAATATAAAAAAAAAAAAGTAAAAAAAAAAAAAAAAATTGACCGGTCAACGGGTTTGACCCGGTCAACGGTTTGACCCGTGTCAAACCCGGTCAAACCGGGGCGGATCCGGCCACAATGTTGTGGCCGGCCGCATGAAAGTAATTGCCATCTATATATAGAGGAATCATTGTGTTAGTCATCATCCGTCGGTGGATCACCTTCATTTCAACGTTAGCCATATTGTTCTTAATTAATACTATTAATTTTACATACGTTGATATATCTAATAATTTTTATTAACTGATAATATTATTTCAATCATGAACGAATTTAACAATTTTTGTGGGCGTAAATAATGAATTTAGGTTGTATCTAGATAAACTCACACTATTAAAATTGCGTCTTATCTGAAGATTTAGTTTCTTTATAGTGTAAATTATAATTGTTATACGATTTAAACTAACCCATTAAAGTAGATATATATAAGTTTGCGAATATAATGTGAGAGACTAATTTCAACTAATTCTCATATAAAGTGGTATGTTGGGCTATACTACAATATTGAAATTTTGTAAAAGAAAATTTGATTATTATTATAAATGATTAAAGTTTAATGCTTTTTCAAACACATTACTAACATATTGCTATAAACCACTTTAATGACAATTAGAAAGAAATTACCAATGAGCATATAAATATTGGTAGGTAAGTAAAGTATTTCATCTTATATTCTTTAATAACACCCTAAAAAAGAACAGTATTATAAGAAACGAGCCAATAATATTAGGACAGAAACACCCCCAAAAAATCTGAATTACCATGATTTAAACCTTCACATTTTCATGGGCTAATATGGGGCCTTTCGAGGGTATACTTCCTTGCCTTTTTGGAGCAAACATATTGTCTCGTGTAAAACAAAGCAAAAGTCGGTTTTGGCTATAAAAGTTTTTATTTTCTTTCCCACAATGGACTATAGTTAGAGACTTATTTCATTTATTAAATGTGAAATAGTAACCCCCCTAACATTAGTTATTAGCTCACCACGTTACCCTTAAAGAATAAGTGCACAAGTGCTTACTAACTTAACACTTGTATGTGGGCCAAACATGAGTTATATATCTTTTGACAAAATGCATCTCATTTTAATTTATTTTTTTCCTTTTTACTGTTAAACTTTCAACTAAAAGGACAATGGATTAGGATGTATACTAGCAAACTTGTTGCAACTAAATTACATGTGTGGTTGATGATTATCATCCATATTTATTTTTGTGTTAATATAACATAATATCACAAATTATTCTTTTTTCTTCTTCTTTCAATAGTAACATATGCTGGCCTTTTGGCTGTTTTCAATAACAATTGAAACAATTAAAAGACTAGACAAATCTTTAGGTGTATATATATAGGTCATTTCCTATGCTTAATAATTAGAAGAATAAATTTGTCATGTCGAGGAAGATAATATAAATAACAAGTTCTAAAGGACATTAACTTTCAACTTTAGAATATATAATCATCTTATTCTCTCTTTTTTCGTTTATCGTTTTTATCATAATTGTTAATACTTAAAAAATTCTAAATTCCAAATATATTGATTGTTGCTATAGCCTAGAACTATACATTTTTTTTTATTATTATATATCTAATTATGTTTTTTTTCCTTTTTTATAAGAAAATATCTCATATTGTTGAGGTTTCATTACTATGCCAGTGATCGTGTTTACAACTTATTTGAAACATTGTCGTATAACTCAAACGATATCATATATGCTAATACTAAAATTTTCATTAGATTCAAAATTTTATGTCTAACATTATACTTATTATTTCTTGAAATTATAATTGATTGTTCCCCTAAAAGATATTCTTGGCTTTGTCTCAGCATATATCCCATCAACTTCTTTGCTAATGCAATATTGAGCTATTGCAACTTTTTCTTTCTTTCTTTCTTTCTATTTGTGTGGAAAATCTAAAAAAAAATAAGTTAGATTTATTTTTTATAACCTCCAAAGAGACCATCATCAAGAGAAATTGTTGTATCCAATGGGTGAATTTAATGGAGATTCTTGAAATTTATATATAGCATTTTTGAGGTGAAAAGTCTTTGAATTATACATGATAGTTGAGTTAATATGAAAATGAAAGTTGAGAAAATCAAGAAATAAAGTTTTCTTCAAATTAATATTTTGAAGACCATTCGGAAGTTTGCTTGAAGAAAATAATATATCATGATTGAATTAGAAATTTTAATCCACGTCTATAATATTGGTCCCAAAAAATATATCAAAGGAGTTTATGTATTAGATACGTAAATTTTTTTATTAATAAAAACATGATTTTTTAAAGAATTACATAATCTTATATAGGGGCGGGTTTAATCATAGACGTGCTCTATCAATTTTTGGTGCGTGGATTTTAAAAAATTAGTACTATATATATATATGTGACATCATCGATATAGATATTATTTGTAAAGCTTCGGCTAATGCCCCAATATATTTATTTATGTGTATATTTGATCAGGTAGGTTCATGGACTAAAATTAAGCTACTTAATCACCAAAATACATGGTAGACTTTTTCTCAATCTCAAGAAAAAAAGAATAAAAATAAATAAATCACAAAAGAAGACGTTGAAAGTATCAATGTCAGCTCCTAAAGATTAGATACTAATGATTCTATAATATTATAGTCAAAAGCGAAAACACACACTAACTAAGCCGGTTTAATTTCTTAAGTGTATTATTGTAGCTCTTAGTCAATTAATCATTAGTTCCCTTTATTCATTGGGTCACGTTTTTCTGTTTCAACGATCATCCATTTTATTCTTCCAGAAGGAAATAGGTCACAAAATTATTATTTTCGTTATGAAAAAATAAGGATATAAATTAGAAAAATATAAATGTAAAAAAAAAAAAATAACACCCAATTATAATTGATAAACATATTATTTAATTTAATTTTGATTTTAAAGAATAAGATTGGGAGTGGAAAAAGTGACATTACTTGATGACGAACATCTAACTCTTGACGATATATAACCATCAACTTGTATAAATCAAATATTCTCTATTGTCTAATTTTGTCTTTAATTAATCGTGTCACTGCTATTTAAGGTGCATTATGAAGAATCTCTGTTCATTACTTCATGTCTAATAATTAACTTGTGAATTATTCAAGAAAAATACAGCATATTAAGAAAACTTTATACGTATGATAAGGTGCCAAAAATATCGGAAATATGTGTAAGCAACTTAATTATAATTTTTCAAATCTTCACGAATTTTATAATTAAGTCCATGTGACATTTCATTTTTCTTTTTCGATTTTCAAGTTGTAATATTATTTTCATTGTTGCAAATTGTAATATTTTTTTGCTTTAGCGCATTGTGAATTATGTAATTCAAAATTTATAATGATATAAATAAAGGTCTCATTTTTATGCTTTGTGTACTTGATTAATGCACATAATACCTATATCTTTGATGAGTCTATAATTAAAAGTATATAAAGATTTAATTTCAAAATAGCAATTAATTCAAGGGTCTGAACCGTGAATCGATGGTTTTCAGTTAGGTACTACATATTGATTGGAGAGGAAATGTCTTTCAATTGAGCTATAATTCATGGTCATCACAATTCTAGTTAAATTTTAAGCTAAAAACAATTAATTCTAGTGTTGAGATTTCAAATTTCTTCTAATCAAAGTGGTTACTAATTATTTTTGTTATCAACTGGCCGGATGATTTTATACACTGATTCTACCCACTATATATTCTGTTCGTAATAAAAAAAAAAATTGGATAAGCAGTATAAATTGTCACTCTCTACATTTATTTAGTGATAAATGCATTATTAATTACATAATAATAATATATAAATAGTTGAAGTTCTATCGTATCTAATGATAAGGGCTAAGATAATTATTAACTATCACGTCACGACATTAACTAGTTTAGTTTTTAAGTATCAAATGAAGTTCTGCGTCGCATATACAATTTGGGAGCTATTATTAGCAGAAAATTTAATTAACACTAATTAAGGATACGAGTATGGGATGTTGAACACCTGTATATATATTTATTAGATATAAGGAGACTTGTTCAGTTTATTATTCAAATAGATAAGGAGATTTAGCAAATCTTTGTGTGTGTATATTTTAATCTACACAAAAAAGGTCAAAACATTCAATCAGTTTGAGTCATTTTCTAAATCTAAAAAAGCATATTGTATTTGTGTCGCAAAGTGAGTTGGTCAATTCACCAACCTCAACTTCAAATGGCCCACATACTCTTATTCCGTACTGCGTCATATTTTTATTTATATAATTCAATCTTCAATATAAGTTAGCATGTTTTATAGAGAGAGAGGAAAAAGATTAAATAAAAAAAACTATTTTTGGTACAAATAGAAAATAAATGCATTTTAAATTTTTTATGATTAAATTTGATGCAGAAATTTTAAACGCCGTGTCACGGAGGATTCGAGTATGAGATCTTTGGCCTCGGACATTAACCTCCTACCAACCAACACACACACGCACATTTTAAACTTTTATGAATTAAGTTTATGCACTTTATTTGTAAAATCACTCGTAAATTATTTGTACAGGAAATAAGTTTTTATTATAACTCAACCCTTTTTTCTATAAAATTAGTATGTTTTAATCATTAGTAGTACAATTATATTTGGTTCATGAAATTTAGAAGATGTTTTATTTATATAATTATACTTTTTTACACTTTAATAATGTTCTTTAATTGATTTTTTAAGAATTATAAATTGTATATATATAATATCATAACAATTTAAAGCTCAACATCACATGCAGGCGGGACCATTACACTTCACAAAGACGGGAAAACTACCTACACGCAGGCGGGGCCACAATCCGCACAAAAAACGGGCGACCAACCCACACAAAGGTGGGAAAATACCCGCACGCATATGGAATTTGAACTCGGGACCACTCGCGATGGAGAATGGAGAATGATGAGGATTTTTACCATAACTCACCCCTACACACACATAAACGCGCACACATATATAGGATTTGGTCGTTATCATGAGAACTATACTTCTTTATGAGAATTAAGCTCACCGCAACGGGCTTCTAAAATTACCGCATTAAAAATATAAAAAAATATTCTGGCTCTCATGAGATTCGGACCCAGGTGATACCTTCAGCAAGTGATGCATCGACCATATATAATAATATACACACACACTCACACACATATATAAAATTACTTCATTGAAAAGATAAAAAATAATTTGTCTCTCATGAAATTCGAACCCATATGATACCTTTTTCATCAAGTGATGCATCCCACAATAGATCTTCACGACCGTGTGGTTAAAAATGACATATTCAATTCTCAGTTTTAATTTTAAAATTAGGCTCTCATTTAAATATATATGCACACACTCACACAAAGACACACACATATATATATATATAGATGGGAGAGTTGAGTTTTGACTAGTTGTTGTGAATTGAAGCAGAAAAAGAATGGGAGATTCTCCAGAAGAGAGCAGCTGGACTTTCTACATAGAGGGTTTTATCTGTGACAATAACAACAACAGCAACCCTTGCTTCTCTTCTGACTTTGAGAGCCCTTCTCTGGTTTCAGATGCTGCTTCTTCTCCAGTGGCAAAGAGATTAGGGTTTTCTTCCATCTCCACAAAGCCCATCACTTTCAAGAAGCAAAAAACCACCACCATTAATCCTGCTGCCATGGATTCTGACCTTGAAGACACTGCCAGCTCTCCTGTTAATAGCCCCAAGGTAATTGTAATTAAACTTTTTCTCTCTCTCTCTCTCTCGTTCTGATACTTTTAAGGGAAAACTGCAAATTAAACCACGGACTGTGCCCCGTTATTATGGGACATGAGCAGCAGGTTTCTTACATGAATGAGTTTATGAGTGATCGTCGCAACAGGAAAGAGAAGGCTAAGATGGACCTTTCATCTCAGGTATATATATATATATAGTACTTTAATTAATCCATCATCACTTTATAGCCCGAGTTGAAATTTCCGGCCAACAGAAACTTTAAAGAAAATTCAAAATTAACGTCGAAAAATTGCCGAATCAGCTTCCAGCTATACACGTAAGCTTCTGTTGGCCGGGATTTTTGATATAAATTGTGATGAATGGAGAGAAATAATTTGAGTTTGGGGTAATAAGATATGTTTATCTTGTAATTTTGTTGTTTTAATTAGTGTTTATGTTTTTGTTTAGGTGAAGAGGAACAGTTTTGGGAAGGTATTTGCTGTTGAAAGGGATAGTGAGTTGAAGAAAAAGAGCACTTAAGGGATGCTGCTGCTGTTGTAATCATAAGTTGTTATTCAGTTTCCAACAATAGTAGCTACCTATTTCAATTAATTATATAGTATCTCTTTCCACACAATTGTAAAAATTTAATCGTTAATTAATTAAGGAATGAGTTAATTTATAATTAACTAATTTGCTTGATTTACCTCATTTTTAAGCTCAGTTTCTGCTGTGATTTTGATGTCTTAAATCTCCCATTTACAGAAAACAAGTACAACTTCTACAGGTTACATGATTTATCTAAAAATACTTGCATGTGCGCAATGATGGACAATGCATACTACTCATCAAATATTGTTTTAATTTTGCTTCGTGGTGTAATGGATAGACAAGGAAAAGAAATCATCATGATCATGGTGTTGAATAAGAATCAATAATTTGACTCTTTTATGTATATAGTCTAATAGTATATAGAATAACACAAATACTTGTATGAGAACGTTAAAATGTGAGAATTGTCAAATTCAGATGCACCCTTAATTATATTTAATGACATCTTTTTTGGGGTCAATATGTAAGCAGATTTTAAAGGTCTCGTGACATGTTGGACTCAAATATCCGAGACCTTTGATATCGAGCATTAACCATACTAACCATACTAGAGCGATTTTCTATTGCTCCATACGAGTCAACCTATAAATCGATGTGTTACCGTTCACATATGGACTAACTTTTTGTCCGTATTAATACTTTATAAACCGACATTTCGAAAATAGTCAATATATATAATCAACTATTGCTATGTTATTACAACTATAACTTGATTGTGTTACATCGTCGTCCAAGAATTGTCGACGTGGAGTGACGACTGATGATGTGTCCATCAACGTTGTTCTGCCAAAAAAATTACGACGTAAATATATTGAGCTATATTTGACTATTTTAGAATGTCGGGTCATATTTAAAATACTCACGCAGACAGATTCCTGATCACATTTGAATATTGATATCCTACACATTATATCATCGGTGAGGTATTTCATCCCAAATATAGATAGCATGACCAAACCACAATATATCTTTACCTTCTTTAATTTCTCTTAAATTCTACCGTTGAATTCAAAATTTAACAAATAGGCTCTTTGTCTGAGCTTTCTTGTGATACTTACAAACAAAGTACACAAACATAATTATGAGAATGAATACTTTTTTTTCCAATTTCAAAAACAGGTTGCCTCTAATGGGAGAGACAATGCCTTTGCAGATTTGGGCACATGGGATACTGAATTTGCGTATGTGCCTAACCATAAACTGTTTCACCTTCTGCTTTTCTTATTTACATGATCAAATTAAATTAAATACTAGAATAATAAAGAAGAGTATTTGACCCGATTTAATGCTCGATCACTAAGGTTGACATTTGAATACTCTTTGTCAGACTTTAATTAATGATATCAGTATTTAGGGTTGAAAGAATTTATTTAAAATAATCAATTGAACGTATCAGAACATGTTAAGCCAATCATTTGATTTGTTGAGAAGTTCAAGAGGCGTATCTCGTTTTCCAATTACAAATTAGTTCCGGATTAGTATAAATTTTCTACACCTTCTAGGCTTGTAATTAATACGAAGCTAATGCACCGACGAGAATATATAAATAAGATAATAAAATAAATATATGAAAGACCATGAAAATAAGTGTGTATTTTTATCGAATTCAATAGAAGGTTAGGTGACAAACATTACTACTAATGTTCACAGTGAAAAATAATTAATTCTGTATGAGTATGTTTTCTCGATTTGCTACGGTTTAGAGTAGTTGCTTTTAGCATAGCAGTCGTAACTCCTAAGGTGATGGTTGTATGTAAGAACGAAATTAGATGAGAATAGAATATACTTTGGAATGGAATAACGATAGGAATGGAATGAAATTGAAAATGTGATTTATATGTATATACAAGGAATGAGGGAAAAAGAATGAAAATAAGTTAACATTATTATTATTATTATTATCATTATTTATTATTATCATTATTATTATCATTATATTTTTATATTTTAATTGTTTTTAGTAGTATTATTTATTTATAATTTATCATTATTTTATTAAAATTTTATAAATAATTAAATAAATTGTTATAAATTAATTAATTAGTAACGACTGCTTAATAAATCGAACTAATTAATTTTCATCAAACCTAATCGAATTGAACTCAAACTTTAATTTCGGTTTGATTTTGGATAACCGACTTTAAAATTTAAATTGTATTCTAGTTTGTTAATAAAAACTCCTTATAAAAGTAGCTAAAAAATCATAATACATCAGTAAAAGAAATATATATTAAAAATATAAGTCTTAGATTTTCACAATGTTAATGTTTTAAATATTTAAAATTCGATCGGTTTAGGTCCAGTAGATTTTTTTTAGAAAAATCTAAGAACATAACAAAATCCCATAAAACCAAACCAAAAATGATCAAAATTAAATGTCTCTATCCAGTTATTCTATTTATTTTCCGGTTTGCTTACTCATATATATATAATTTGGCTAATGTCCAGTTATTAATTCACGTTTACTTCATTTTTGGATGACAAAGATAACCCAAAGCTGCAATTCGAGATGAGTTCTCACTAAACTTTGTTTTTGTGCAATAACACTTGTTAATTAAGAAAATAGATGAATTAAATTGAATAATAAGATGGGCCATGCACTTTATTCCCTTCTTATTTTAAGCACTAGTGCTATAGCATTAGTAGCAACATAGTAGTTTGGATAAGATGAAGAGGACGAGACATGTTAGGGTATTCCAATTCGTACTAGCTTCATATTCTTTTCAAAATTAAATAATTTATTTAATAATGATTCAAAAGCAACATTCAATTGTTACAATGTTGTGGCAAAGTTGAGGCACACAAAGATATATATATAAATATATATATATATTTTTGTAATGGACTAATGGTCATGATTCAAATCCCAACTATACATTTATAGGTAATTTCTCACTTTTTTTTTAGGTGTAGCACATAACTATCTCTTTTACTATTGATTAAAAATTTAACAATTGTCAATAACTTTATAAGAATAATTATAGGGAATACCGGAATAGGGATATTTGCCCACATATATAACTTTAAATTATTTTTACATCTTTCTAAAAACATGTACCTCATACTCAAAGTGACGAAAATGCACTTTGATGGTAATTGGGGTGCATGAATTTTAACAAAGCATTTTACATGTCAGCGCCTTTTTCAAGTTCCAACATATTTTTTGGCTGAAAATGATGAGATTAATTCCATTAACTTTTGATTTTTTATTTTTCTTGTAGACTGTCAGTTACTTAAGAGAGGCGAGACACCTCGCCACTAGACCAGTTGGCGAGGCATAGTTATTGGCGAGAGGCGAGAGGCCTCACCACTAAACCCATAAAGAAGCGAGAGAGTGAGGCCAATAATCTAAATGGCGAGGCGTCACGCCAATAATTTAAATGGCGAGAGAGCATTGGCGAGGGGAGTGGCATTGGCTGGCTTGGCGAGGGGAAAAAGTGAGGCGAGAAACAACATCAGATACTGCACGTGTGTCCGTGAATTCAACATCAAGATTGTACAAAATTATGACATGTAAGTATTTTGTAAGAGACGTGTAAGAAATTTTGTTAAAATCCATGCACTACCCCAATCACCATCAAAGGACATTTTTGTCACTTTGGATATGAGGTGCATGTTTTTATATAAATAGGTAAAAATAATTTAAAATTATGTAGGTGGACAAATATGCATTTGCCTCATAATTATATGTAGCCCTTATGATTGAACGTAGAAATATTGAAAAAACATAAAAGTGATAAATCATTCTTTTTATAATGATTTTATCGAATCATTTACAATGAAGAAAGATATATTATGTATAATGATGATAAGTGTTATCGTTCACAAATAACCATTTCTTTTACTATTAATTAAAAATTTAAAAATTGTCAATTAATATCTTTATAATACTTCCTTTGTCCCTCAATTGTTGGTGTACTTTTTTTGGGCACGCGAATTAAGGAGAGTTGAAAAAGTAGTGTAAGTTGTATAAAGTAGTGATAAGAATATATATTATATTTAAATTGTGTGTGTGGTAAAAATATCCAAAAAAGAAAATGCACCAAGTTGGTGGGACATCCCAAAAAGAAAAATACACCAACAATTGAGGGATGAAGGGAGTACTATTATATGTAGCCCTTATAGTTGAACGTATAAATCTTAAAAAAACACAGAAGTGGTAAATCATTCTTTTTGTAACGATTTTATCAAACTGCTTTCACCGAGTGAAGACTCATTGAATAATAAATTTAGACCCCGCTATCTAATTCCTCTTTGTAATGTAATGCGTGACTTTAAAATTAAATAATGCTTTAGGGTATACTAGTTTTCTTTTTTCATTTTATGTTTATGTAATTATTTGTCGCACTAATTATTTTTATATTGCTAAGTGAGGGGGAAGTGCAGTGTAGGGAGGGTGCACCATGGAAAAAACTTTTCACTGTGATATACGGCCCCAAAAAATCTATTATTAATGATCTCGAAAAACGCCAACTAACCAGAACCGAGGAAGGCATAGATGTATTGACCGCAAAATTACCATATCTCTAAATTTGGGAATAAACCTATTAGAATTGATGTGCAATTGACTAATTGTTGGTACGATTTCTTTTTCCTAATAAAAGTATGTATGTATAGTTTAGAATATGTATATGCTATTCAAATTCAAGATATATTTCTTTACTATTGTGTATCCTTAATTACAAATCAAATTCAAGAATTTTGTCATATGATATTTATCACATGGTGGGTTGTTTATTTAAAGGTTTGGTAAGTAATTTTCATTCGGAATTTAAAGTTGAGATTTAAACTGAGGACTTCACAAAGAAGAGTCATTGGATACTTCAACCTGACCGCTTGAGCTAGGCCTTATCGGCTATTAATTTGGTTTGAAACTTACATTAAGTGGGGAATAGTTTTTTTTTTCCTAATAAATTTTATGGTGAAAATAGAACATTTCCCCATTTTTATTAGAATGACAGGCATGGTAGAAATTTAGAACCCACAACACAACATGCCAAAACAATCATAACCTCTCGAATTTTGACGATAACCATTTAACATTATAATCGATAAATAAAAAATTCAAGAAATACTATTTTTTTAGGCAAATTCAAGAAATACTCGATATCTCGATATACTATTATTATTCTAACTTCATCTTCAACCGAAAAAATCAAATATTGAATTTTACCATTTTACAGTTTAAAATAAAACAAACTGTAATGTAAATACACATACTCAATTTGCATTAAATTCACATGTTTTCTTCAAAAGAAAGTTCCAATTGTTTTTTATCTTCAAGAACCAATAAAAATTAAGCTGAACATATATTTAAAAGCTTTATAATAAAATAATCCTGTAAATATTTTTTTTGAATAAAAATTATTTTCTGTAAATATTAAAAATCATTAAAAACCGACCAATTTTCTTACAGAAATTCACCGGATTCCACAAGCCCGGCATCAGCGTATGTTCCTGATTTCGCCGTTACATTCCGAAATCAGAATCATGATAAATAGATTATTTTATTTTATTTTATTTTATTTATATTAATCCGCGCTTAAAACTCCACTGTCACACTCTGCCCCCTTCTTGACGAAAGCGAATGCGTTTGCTTTCGGTTCAATAACACTTTTCGCAGCAGCACATTAACCGCAGATCTGATTGAATTCCTGTTAAATCTTAGGTTCCTTTTCCATTTATTCGGAAATCCACGATTGATTAATCATGGTGTCAACCAGTAAAATCAAATCCGTCGATTTTTACAGGTGAGTGATTGATTCATTATTCTTTTTCTTTTTTAGTCTCCACATTCCAGTGCAATTCAGTTCCTTTTTGTTTCTCCTAAGTTCTGTTATGTGTTTGTATAATTGAATTAGATCATTAGCTAATTGGCTTCTAGCAATTTGGTTTTGAGTCGTCTGTTGCCGCATTTGGTCCATTCCTGTATAATTTGTGCGCGTGATACTGATAAAGCCTTGGATCGTGAGAGCATCTTATTTGCTACATTATGAATTTTGTTTGCATTGGTTTTTGTTGGTGGAGGTGGTTTGTGGACAAGCAATTTGAAGCTGGAATTGGTTGTAAAAACTTGTAATATTCAAGAATAGATAATGATGTTGCTTCAGTGATCTTCTTTTCCGCGCGCGATTCACAAGTAAGTGATGTGCTTGATGCGGAGAAGCTTATGCATAATGCATTAGTCTAAGATAGGTTACATGTATAAAGTTCCTGATAGTATATGTTTGTCTGCTAGTAGTGCCAGAGACTTCTCTTTTATGCATAGTGACATGTTTCTGTACATTTTCATTTCTTGGGTGAAATGTTTATTTTTATTTTGTTTTTCGATTTGAAACCACAGACCTATTCTTTTTTCATAGGATTATCATTTTTCTGTACAAAATGCAATCTGTTGAACCTTATCTCTTTTATGAATAGTAGATGATGCATGGAGTATTTGTGGGAATGCTAGTCCTTGTTCTTGGATAGTTTGGGCTTCAATGCAAAATGATGTTCGAACTGCTAGATCCATCTTAAGTACTCTTTCTCATATTTTAGACAAAAGCTTCCATGAAATGGTTAAATAATATATCTAATAAGCTGCTATACTATGGTGCATTGTATTTTTTATGTCATCGGAAGGAGTCTATAGTGATGAGAGGCATTATAAACAACCCTTTAGATGATAGCTATCAATTTATGTTCCATTATAGTCATAGATTGGGGGCTAGCCTTCTGGGTAGGAAATTTGAATATCTTGGATGTTGTTTCTGATTAAGATGAAGACCTAGTGGTTTTGTAGCTTCAAATTGGTAGCCGTAGTTAAATTAAAGGACTATAGATACTACAGCAGAAGGAAATCCATCGCAGCCAAGGCTGAGCCTAGAATCTGCTGCATGACTAGAAAGATTATAATAGCGCATACATTTAAAAGAGTTTCATATGGGAAACTTAGAGGTGTAAGCTTGGAATTTACTTTCAAGGGTACTTGTCTTATCATACCTGTAAATTTGGGCTACTGGATAACCGTAACTCCGTAAGGATTCGGTAATCTAGCCATTATCGTAGTAGTTATTGTGGAGAACATAATGAAGAAGGCTTGACAAAGTTAATTTTAAGAAGATTTTTTTTTTTTTTTTGCACACGAAATTTTGAAGAATTTTGATTACATGAGGATGAATCTCCAATACTACCGGGGTCAAGTGTAGCTGTCAAGTACTCTGCTGCTGGTTTTCATAATAGTTACAAATATGATGCTTTGGAATCGTAATGCTGAATGTTCATTGACACGTGAAAATGCTCGTTTTGCTTAAAATTCAATTCCTTCTTTTTCTCACATTTGCAGGAAAATTCCAAGAGATTTGACTGAAGCATCATTATCAGGTGCTGGATTGTCAATTATAGCAGCCTTTGCCATGATCTTTTTATTTGGAATGGTAGGAAACTATTCTTTACTGGCCAATGATTGATGGATTCATGTTTACCAGACTTAGGAAACAGATGCAATCTATAATTGATTAGATATATTCAGCACAGCTCCCTTTTTTATTTATTACGCTGCAATATAAATGCTTCTTTTTGTTATGCACCACATCTCACCATGTGGCACAGCAAAATTTCCTCTGTCCTCTTCATGATTGCGTTGTCATATGTAGGAACTGAATGAATATATGAGAGTGAGCACCTCTACATCAATTGTCGTTGACAAGAGTTCTGATGGGGACTTTTTACGAATTGATTTCAATATGAGGTAATATTTCATTTTGCTAATTTATGTCCAATTATTGATATTGTCTATGACTTCTTCCTTTTATATTATGCATAAGAGCCTCTGTGTTGCTAGTCTGAATATTCGATGTACAATGAAAACTCAGAAACAATGCAACTTTCTTTTGATTATCTTTGTTTTTGTTATAAAATAATACGCTGTGAAACAAAAACGCCTTCATTAAGAAATATGGAGTTCATATCAGAGCAATTTTTCATTTTTCGTTCTTACCCCATTTCCTTCAGATTTTGATTCCAAATAAATAAAATGTGTTTCCGGACTATCTTAGGTTCTTAAAATAAAACTTTTAGTCACTATAATTTCATCATTCAGAGACTAGCAGCCGAGTTATTTCTTCACAGCCTGTGCGTTTAACATTAATAGTACCAAAATAGTTTCCTTCTCCAGAAATCTTGTACTAGTTGAAATATCTATACCTGTGACTATCCAATCCCATAGCTGAACTCTTCATTCCCTCCCAGGTGATAGTGTCATCTATCATGTACACTTCTGATTGTTTCCTGGTAAAAGACATAAATTCCTATTGGCAACTGCAGTTGATGTCTCGAAAATTGCCACCTTTTTTCCTAACAGCCACAAGATGACCATAATTTATTTTGAACCTATGTTTTGCTTAGTAGTTAGTACTTGTAATTATGTACTTTGTTTTAGTTGGAATGCTTGTAATTCTGTACTCTTAGATATCAAATATGAAGCAAAGCATGTTTGAGAAATAGTGACATTCCTTGTATAATGGCATTAAAATATCTATTGACTTGGGCGATTCACTGCCATAATAATTAGGTAGCAGCATCTTTTGAACTTCATTCTTTCTTTTGTCTTTTTCTTACATTCTTTTCCCCTTTATCTTATGCTGATAAGTTCTTATATGTTATTGTAGCTTTCCAGCATTGTCTTGTGAATTTGCTTCGGTTGATGTCAGTGACGTCCTGGGCACAGTAAGTTTTATTCCTTGACTCCAAATACAATATGTTTATGAATGATTTCATTCTTGAAAGTTACGATTAGAAGTTTCTTTTTATCTTTAGCCATGGATCCTTTACTCATACCTATTCAATTGGATAATTGGGCTGTCCTCAATAAGTTATAAATCTGTGGACAATCACAATCTTTGGCATTGATCTTGTTTAATTAACTTCGAGTCCTTGTATATCGTTTCAATGCTGCATGATAAAAGAATGGTATCTATTAACCACATATATTTGATTATATATTGCACCTCCTAGTGTGTTACGAAATACAAAAATAAGTATAGCATATATCAATTTAATATTGGACTGAACACGGAACTACTTATAACATGTATCAGTTTATTATTGGACTGAACTACCCTTGTTCTTGCCCTCCTATTTGTAATACAAAAGGATATTTTACAAAGTGCAATTTTATATGTTGAATGTGTTCTTTCTTTCCTCCGGTGGTTTTTATTTAGTCTTTTTTGAGTTCTTTTTGTTCTGTTTTCAACTTTTCATTTGAAGTACAGTTTCAGCCCTACTGATCTTTTCCTCATAATTAAACCAGATTGTTCTTTTACTGAACTTTCTCCATTTTCTTTTCTCAGAATAGGTTGAATATAACTAAGACTATACGCAAGTATTCAATAGATTCCAAATTAAACCCTACCGGTCCCGAGTTTAAATCAGGACATGTATCAAAAGCTATTAAGCATGACGAGGAAACTGATGAAGAATATGGAGAAGGTTCTGTGATACTCACTGGACTCAATTTTGATAGAATTTCACACAAGTGAGTGATGAGTATACAGATATTAACATTCAGTTTGATAGCAGTTTGTTGTCTTAAATTATACATGCACCTCTGATACTCCTGATGCATGCCACAGGCATTCTGTTTTGGTAGTGAACTTCTATGCCCCATGGTGCTATTGGAGCAATCGCCTGGTATGAACACCTCTCTAGTTGTTGTCTAAAAGTTCTTTCTTATCCACTCACTTTTTATCTTTCGCCTGGAAATCCAATGGATGGAAATTTTTAGTAGTTTGAACGCACTTGTTTCCTTCCTTTTTGTCTCAGAAACCTTCATGGGAGAAAGCATCCAAAATTATAAGAGAAAGGTGCCGTCTCTTATATTACTTTTATACTTGGGTTGAAAGAAGTCACCCATAATTACAATGCTTGATAGAGTGACTAGCATCATTATTATCAAATTCTACATTAGAAACTCATCTTCAGTTTTCATTTAGATATGATCCAGAAATTGATGGACGTATACTTATGGGCAAGGTTGACTGTACAGAAGAAGTTGATCTGTGTAAAAGGTAATATCTTGGTATTTACTGATTTGCATATGTAGTAGATCCTATAAGTTTAAATGTAGAAGATTAGTGCAGTACTGCTAGATGACCAAGTTACTATGCACATAAAAGTTCTGGAAATCTATTTGTAAAATTTGAAGTAGTTTCTGAATGATAAATGTTCGAAAAGTTATGGCAGTCTTGACATTATACCTTAAAAGTTGCGGTCACTGCAGTTTTAATTGTATTGCATTTGGATGTATATACGAAAAATTATCTCCTACGTTCCTTTATCTTTCCTAGCCATGACACTTTAGGCCTCTAGGGATTGGTGGTTGTCTCCTTTCTTATATTCATCTAAATAAATTTCCTTGGTCGCATTCTTTGTTATTACTAATATGTGGCCGGTAACGTCTAATTTAGTGATCAAGTAAGTGTTTTGCCTTCAAACAAGTAGATGTGCACTACTAGTTATTCTTATTTCACATTATAGGTTTCATGATTCACTTGTATGGGTTTCTGCACTCCCATGATCCTAAGTTATATTTGTATTCCTTATATTTCCCTTCTTTTGTCCTTTTCTGTTTTGCATATTAAGTCTTTCATATTTAAAACTTGCAGGAATCACATACAAGGATATCCATCAATTCGAATCTTCCGCAAAGGAAGTGATGTAAGGTCAGCTATCATTTCTTCGGGTTTATACCTTTGAGTTCTTGATTTATTGCACCTTATATACTTGCCCGAAAGAGTTGCAATAATGCCTTTATTTGGTATGTGTCTGAGTTGCAATGAATCTATGTTCACATTTTAAATCTGTTTTCCTATTAACTACCCCTGATGCAGGGAGGATCATGGCCACCATGAGCATGAGGCGTATTATGGCGATCGAGATACGGATAGCCTAGTGAAGGTGAGAATGCTCTGACTCTATGTATAAGTATGTTTTGCTGGAGAAGTTCCATAATGAGAAAATATAATGCACTGATCTCGTTCTCTGCCCAACAGTTTTCCTTGCTTAATCATGAGAGTAGGATTTCTTTCAAGACAAAAATGGTGACCTCATCTCAATAACTTCTTTCTTTGGGGAATTCATTATATGTTATCCTTGCAGACGATGGAGGATTTGGTAGCACCTATTTCCTTGCAGTCACACAGTACTTCCGATAATATTACCACAGAGATAAAAGATAATGCGAAAAGGCCTGCACCTTCAGCAGGAGGGTGTAGGATTGAGGGTTTTGTACGTGTGAAGAAGGTAGGGGTAGATTATTTCAGATGTATTATGGTAGAAATGCATACATTACTTGAGATGGCATAAAGCATAGAATCATGCCTACTAACATGCATAAGTAAAAAAAACACGTCCATTAATATATGTTTTAACATCAATCTTGTCTTCTCTGTATTATGCAGGTTCCCGGGAATCTTATCATATCTGCTCATTCAGTTTCCCATTCTTTCGATGCTTCTCAAATGAACATGTCACATGTTATTTCCCATTTTTCTTTTGGTAAAAGGATCACTCCACGGGTAATGACTGACATGAAGCGGCTGCTGCCACATCTAGGTGGAAGCCATGACCGTTTGAATGGCTTGTCATATATCAGTAATCCGAGTGATTCCAATGCAAATGTAACTGTAAGTTATTCTTCTTTTTATTGCACTATTTATATCCCTCCAGATCTTCTATGTTGTGTATTCTTGCTGTTTCAGCGTCCCTAGAAATTGCTATCTCAATGTCTTTGTGTTGTATTTAATATTAACCTGGAACCGAATGTGTCCACATAAAGAAAGATAAGTGACACCAGTCACAAAAGGCTCATGGAGAAGCGGATTCCTTGGTGATTTCTTAGGAGACACTAACTGGATTGTCACTATCATGTTCTATTTGCATAGCAGCTTTGCTAGTTAAAAAAATTGATCGATCTCTTCTTGAGACAACATGGAGATTGCATGATTATCCTGCGTGGATAATGCTGAATTGTTAACCTACATTATGGATGATCTAGCTCTGATTTATTAACATCTCGCACATTTGCAGATTGAGCATTATCTTCAACTTGTGAAAATCGAGGTGATGACAAAATCTTATAAACTAGTTGAGGAATATGAGTACACTGCTCACAGTAGTTTGGTTCACAATCTTGAGCTCCCTGTTGCGAAATTTCATTATGAGCCATCACCGATGCAGGTATGAAGCTGGTTTATCAGTCTCTCTTGTTAATACCCGTCGTCTTTACCCTTTCTTTCCCCCTGTTCCCCTGCCAGGTTTTGATAACCGAGAATTCCAAGTCTTTTTCGCACTTCATTACAAATGTCTGTGCCATCATCGGAGGTGTTTTCACGGTTTGTGCTCAACGTTTCCTTCTGCAGCTTGCTCTTCGACACTCTCTCCCTACTTCATTTGGATTCTTCTCCTGCTCTAAGATTTACCAATGCCAAGATTTGCGTTGATGATTTGCAGGTCGCTGGCATCCTGGACTCCGTTCTACACAATACGATTAGGCTGGTGAAGAAAGTCGAACTGGGGAAGAACTTCTGATCGGGAGTGGAAAGTAGGAAACATGTAAAGGGAGGAAACCAATTTCTGTATACATCCTTGACAGATATGCATAGATAAGTTAAATCCATTAGATTGAAGAACATTTTCATAAAATTTTGATGAAATTTAAGGTTTATCATAAATTTGGTACTCATTCGTTAAAATTCTTAAGATGTTTCTGTTTATTGCACGCCCATGTCCTTCATCTGATGAGAGTTTTGGTAACTAAAAACAGGGCAAGATTCTTGAGAAACTCTTTTTTGTTTGTTTTACTTTTGTTCTTATTAGTGCTGCTGTTGATATTCATTCAATTCGATGATTTTTAAAACGGCATTGTTGGTGTTTGTCACATAAATTTGGTGAACATTTTTCAGTTAAGATCCCAAATTGTCTCTCTCACCACACCAACAATATTATTACACCCTATTTTCCCACTTCATTTTCTGCATGCACATTGAGAGAGAATGCTAGTTCAAAACATTCCTTTGTGTAATGTTATCGAATTTAATCGTGGCTTCATGAACATGATATCTTAAACCAGTCAGCTTTTGGGTAAATAAGAAAGTAAGACATAATTATAGAAATAATATCTTTTGTTCGCACATTGTGTCCGTTTTGGCTTTGAATCATATAGATTCATAAGTGTTATAAACTTGAAGCGGCCACACATGGAGAAAGGGACGGGTCCGGTTGGCCCGAGCCGAAATTTATCGTGCTCGAATTTTCGTGGCCGGGTCTCTTGGGACAGCTAAAAGTGTCCTATTAGATGAAAAAATAACTGGATTAAAATGTTGACAAAAGGTTTCAAATTCAAACTATTGACCGTACACCACACTCATAAATTTAAATATATTTTAAATAAAAATATACATAGTATTGAATAAAATTGGACGAGTTTTTTAGCTCTAAAGCCTTGTTGGCCCAATGAGTTTTTTGGGCGGACTTTTTTTTGTTAGATCTTTTTGGGACCTTTATTTTCCTATTACAACCCAAGCCTAGAACTCGGGAACTCTGGGATGGGCTTAATTTGTCAATTCTAAAAAAAGAAATCATTTTTATTTATCTATATTGTAATAGTATAATCTATACAATATTACTGTATCTTATAATTATAGAATTTTAAAAGATATTCAAGTGTGCATATAGGTTCTTATAAAACCATCAATGCCAAGTGGCCCAAGTCAATCAAGTCCACGATTTTTGTTGACTAATCAGAAGAAATTGAATTTTACCGATCCCACCAATTAGATTAGACGTACTTTTTCTACACGACTAGTTTTGATCAAACATTACATTTTCTTTTATTTTCATTTTTTTTTTCTTAAAAAAAAAGAAACAAACCAACATAAACATTTACCATAGAGAAGCATATCAGAGGACCAACGTGACCTTTACCAGAAATTAATATAGCAACAAGACTGATTAATCAACATAATTTTCATTATTTAAAAATATGTGATTGTATTATTTAAAGTTTATAAATGCATCATTTATAATCTCGTTGAACTTGTCTTTGATAAGAAACGTCATTTATGGAACCGGTATTGTTTGGTTGTCGCCGGGTCCAAATACAATTACACAACATTTATTAATTATTAAAAATAATTAAAATAAATAATTGCTATAAATGAAAGGACGATAATAACCTTCTTCACCATTCACCAACCTGATCAAATTAATACTATTAATTAATTAAATAAGAATTTAAGACCAGCGAAAGAAACACAACTTCCAGCGGTTTTTCCAATATTCATTTCTCTTTCTTCTTCTTCTCTTCTCCACAGAGACACAGAGAGAGAGAGAGAGAGAGAGGCAGTGATCACCGGGGGAATGCTGTACTGTCGAATTCTGATCTGGATTCTGTAAAATTCAGCTCATTTCTTTCAATTTATCAGAGACTGAAGCCGGAATTTTTCTTTACCGTTTTTCTAGGGAGAGGATCATCCTGTGTAAATTTGGAAAAATGTGGAAAGACGTGGGAACTCCAGCCGATTCTTACTATCAAGTGCGGCCTGAATGCACTGATGTACCGCAAAGCAAGTTTAGGATCAAGGTTTTGCAGTTTTGCTTTTTTTGGTTTCGGTTTCAATTTACTGTGGAAATTCCTTTATTATATTTGTTGAGTTTCTTATGAGTTTATGAAGTTGACGGTTGCTTGATTGAGCTGTTTAATTTAGATTTTTTTTTGGTTCCGGTTTGATTGAATTGAAGAACTTTTCGCTCTTTCCTAAAAGGAGCGATCCGATCATAGTATCTTTGATTTAGAATATGTTCTTATTTTGATTTCGGAATGATTTGCAGATCTGGAGTCTGTATATGGTAACTCATAGACAGCTGAATTTGGTGTAGGGGAGATTGAGTTTATATATTATGAGATGGAGTGGTTGAAATCTCAGTCCTGCCCGTTGTAGTTTACATTGTTGTTTTGGAATTATGTTAGGATGCATTGGTTTATGCTGTTGAAACAGTAGCTGATGAACTTTGTTTTCAGCTCAGTTTATTTGGTGATGGATTACAGAATACTCTTATAGGAGGTTCAACCATTTGGAACTAATGATAGGCCCAAATGTCTCATGATAATTTTACTCATATTATATTATTATGTGAAATGTGTGTAATATGTGTGGCTTCTTTTTAGGTTGAACTTTTTTTAATGCATGGTATTGAATGAGTAGCACTATCATAAACTGCACTATATTCAGAATATTATCACTTTAGAATCAATGACCTTAATATTTCTGGGTTTAAGGTTTGTGCAAAATTTTGAACTTTTTGATTTGTAAGGAAATCGTTCATTTGAATACAAGGTTTACGCACATATTTCTCAATTGATCAAGACTAATATGAAGCATTTGAAATGTTGCCATAACTTAAAAAAAGGAAACAGTTTGTTTATATATATGTTTGGTAAAGGTGGAAGATTGAAGGGAGAATATCAGAAAATGGTGGTATTTTGATCAGTTGAATTGAGGGTCTTATTAAGCTGTTCAGAAACTATGAAATGCCTTGTAGACCTGGGTGATTCTATGAAGGGTGTAAATGTCTTCCATACTATTTTGCTCTTTGTGCTTGTGATACAGTGTGGTTCATGGAAAAATATTGAGCATGGCAAGGATGCAAAGAGAATGGAGTTAATATTCAGCTTTTTGATATTTCATTTTCATAATTACATTTCCCTCTAACTCCTACTGTAATTGCCATGTCCGGGTTGTGATTCTCTATATGAATTAGGCTGGCAGAACTTTAAGTTCACGGAAATGGCATGCTGCTTTCTCTCCTGAAGGTTATCTTGATATTGGAAAAATTCTCAATCGAGTCCAGCGTGGGGTAAGCCTCTTTGTAGCTTCTCTTTGCTTTGTTCTACCATTCACTGTATTGAAACTGCTCATCTAGAAGTAGATACTTTTTTATTAAAACTTTATCTTTGGAAGTTATTGTCTCTAATCTGCGTTGTTTGTGTATATAATTCCTTTCATGTACATAGCTCCCTTTTATATGCCCATAACGTTTCTGCTTTTAGTTGAATGGGAGTTTGTAGTTCCCATGAGGAAAATGTAAATTTACCAGGAGAGAATGTTTCTATCCCTATGTTTTGTTAGCTTTCTGTGATGTTCTAGTTTTATTGCTGAATTATCAGAATACCAGAATGTTATACTTATTGTGACAATGTGATTCCTTCCTGGTGACTTTTAAGTAAAGTTATGGTTTTGAAATATTTTTTCATTTTTATTTGATAAATAATAGGGTGTTCACCCATCAATTAGAGGTGAAGTTTGGGAATTCTTATTGGGATGTTATGATCCTAACAGCACTTTTGACGAAAGAGAGGAAATACGACAGCGTCGAAGGTATTTTTTTCCTTGCTAAAGTGTTGCAATGATGTTTTCCTGTTATTGGAAGCCTGATATTCGACCAATTTGACCAATTTAGCTTGGAGATGTAACAATTAGTGCATGAACACTGCTGTTAGGTATCTGTTGGTTCAGGGGTCGAACTGTATGCATATCTGTATTCAAATATGACCGCTTCATTTTCACCGTATGATATGTAAACACTGAAAACAAAACTCTCTAGGTTTGTTCTGACTTCAGATATTCAAAACTCTAACGTCAGATGGTACCCTGTCTTATAGTTAGTAGCTATGATTTTTTAGTTTCATTTTTTCTTTCTTGTTCTTTCCTCTATATGGAAGTTCCTTTTGATCAAAACATCTAATGTTATTGCTCAGCAGTTTCAAAGAAGGCAATATTAGGGTTCGGGGGTGTTGCAAGAAAACTGGATGGGTTTTACCCATGCACTTTTCTTCTGTAAACAAATTCTGCTCCTTTTAGATAGAATAAAGCTTAACCCATCTTTTTTCTAATGAAAGCTTACAAAACTTATTGGGGAGTTGCATAAGCCATAGGGCATAGATTGAGCTTTATTAGTTCCCTGTTCCCTGTTGTTCTGAGTTGCCAATACAGCCAAATTTGGGTGCAGTTTCAGTACTTGTGCTCTATATATTACAGGTCAAATGAATCTGGTTTTATATTCTGTTCCCACAGTTAGTAAAAACACTTTATGTACATGATTTCACTGTACATCCTTTCAGAGTGAAATATGCATTGCTGAAAGAGGAGTGCCGTCAAATGTTTCCCTTGGTTGGGAGGGGGAAATTTGTAACAGCACCAATTATTACAGAAGACGGTGAACCTATACGGGAACCTATTGTACTCCAACAAATTAATCTTGAAGATGACCCTGCATCTCTTTCTAAACAGAATGGTACTGAAGGAAACTCAGCCCATCCCCACATTATATAGCAAACTAAGTATTTACAAACTCAATTGTTGCTGCAGATTAATACTAATACCTTGATCTTGTATCTTGCGTCAGCAGATGCTTCTAGTTCTGAAGTACCACAACTTTCAAATGGACATGGTCCGCTGGACAAGAAAGAAATCCAGTGGAAGCTTACGCTACATCAAATAGGTTGTTAGTGATAGATAGACGCATGCTATCTTATTTTTCCTTGTAACTCTCTGATAGCCTTGCTTGGTGTATGCACAAAATTGCGAACTTGGAGTTGCATGTATGTTTCGGTGACTTTTACTTGGTGATCTTTTGAAATGGTTTAAGTGTCCATTGCAGGTCTTGATGTAGTCCGCACTGACCGAACGCTAGTGTTCTATGAGAAACAAGAAAATTTGTCAAAACTTTGGGATATCCTGTCTGTCTATTCCTGGTTTGACCCCGATATTGGGTACTGCCAAGGTGAGTCACGAGAGCTAATCTATTGATGTTTGCTCTCATCGTTTGGTCTTTGATTTTAATTTGATGCAAAACAAGAGCACAAGGTGTTTACACCTCCGTAGATTGTTACCTCACCTTTACACAATTAGCTAATCCGTTGCACATAACTTTTAGCTCATGTGACAAAGTTCTTATTTATAGCAACTTATAAAAGAGGTCAGCAAGGTTTTAATATACGTTTCGGCCCTGAGGCGTTTTCCCAACGCCTCACGAGGCTTATGCCTTGAGGCAGTCCGAGACGTAAATCATAAATACTTATAAAAGTTATACCTAATATAAGCAAACACATGAAAACACAACAAATATATAGAAAACACCAAAATCATAAGTTCATAACTACTTATAAGTCTTTAGAGTCTTAAACTTAAGTCTAATAATAATTATTAGCCATAATAATCAAATCTCCAAGACTTTGGAATAATCTCCGTCTCCATCTCTAACATCAAAATCACAATCCACCTCATCCTCATCAATCAATGCGAAGTTCGTTTGTCTCTCAAATCCACAGATGCAAGACAAGTAGACAACCCTATGGTCAGCCTTTCCCATAACATGACTTGATCTGCTAAAGAACTACTGGCTGGTGATGGTTACTTGTGTATGGTGTTTACCTGTCACCCTGAATCCTAGAGTGTCAGTGAGCTAAATCAATAACATATTTATAACCGTGAGCAAGTGCCTGTTTCTGATATTATTATTTTTGAGCAGGTATGAGTGATCTTTGCTCGCCAATGATTATTCTTCTTGAGGATGAGGCGGATGCATTTTGGTGCTTTGAACGCTTAATGCGGAGACTGGTACCATCTTCTGTTCCTTTTAATTCTCACCTTTGAAGCTTTCCTGCATGATATTTGGACTTATTATCTTTATCGACGAATTCCTGATCCAAAAACCGGCTCCAATTTTTGCTTACCATGTTGTATTGCTGGCAATTGAATTTGTCCTTGAAGCGAGGAAATTTCAGATGCATTGGGAACTCTATAGGAGTGGAAGCACAGCTTGGTAATCTAGCTTCCATAACACAAGTTATTGACCCTAAGCTTCATAACCACCTAGGTAAATCACATGAATTGCTTGTGGTTCGTCTTTCTTTAACCCTTTTATCTAAGACTTTTGCGGCATGAAGCTAAATATTTTTTGCTGCTTCTGGTGAGAAGATCATACCAAATGTGAAACTTCAAGTAATTATGAACTTATGATACTATCAATGTGGCTGCATTGACATATTTTTGCTAGATGTTCATTGTGCCATCAACTAGATGTCATTGGCATGTACAGTTAGATGTCTTATGATAAGATTGATTATTCTTTATATCTTCTCCAGCTCCCCTCCTCCCCAACCTTCTGTATTCATTTCCCCCCTCTCCCATCAGTTCTTTAGTCAATTGCTGGGGGGTTCTAACCAACATGCACTTTCTTGCTTAAGATAATTCGTCGATGAGTCTCCGCCTCTACTTTTCTTGCACTAACTTCTTAGTTTTACTAATTCAATTTTAAGTTCCATTGGAGAAGAAAGTACATCGTCTATTTATTTGAGTGTTGGCGTGCACTATAACTGATCACTTAGCACTACGAGAACATTTCAAATAAGTTAAGCAATTGATTGACCTTTGGAAACACAGGATTTTAGGTGCCCAGAACTTCATTATAAACTCTTTAGTACTTCTACGTCATTTATGCTGTTGCTTCTGTAAATTGGTTTTGTGATATATTTCTTCTCCTCTATGAAGAAGTAATAAACATGGCGACTTATGATTCTTCCTTTTAATTTCGAGACAGAAACTCTGGGCGGCGCGGATTATTTGTTTGCCTTCCGGATGCTCATGGTTTTGTTTCGCCGAGAATTTTCTTTTGGTGATTCATTATATCTTTGGGAGGTACTTCTCCATAACTTTCTCATTTGCCTTTCTCTTATGAACATTGAAACTTAACAGTTCATGGAAATCAAACATCTAACAGTTCTTTCTGAAAATCCGATGTCATAGCTACCATGCACACTTTAACATATGACATTCAGATTGCAGTCGTTGAAGATCACTATATCCAACTATTTGGACTAATTTAGCTTCCTTGCGAAAAATTTGAAATGCGACTGTTAAAACGAACTATTTCTTCGTGAAAGAAATGGCATATAACATGCAAAAGGCTTTTGAGCGGTTTTGTTGCATCTCGGCTTTAAGTCTCCAGCTTCTATGGTTCTATGTCTATCTTTGGTCTGGTTTGTCTTTTTTGGGGTTGGGAGAATGTTGTTCAGGGGTTTTTTAGGTTAGCATTTGAAAGTCACCACTCTGATGAATATCGTATGTTGGAGATCAAATATTACACTCATATCACATGGGGAATCTGCTTATAGCTGTTGCTGTTAGCTCTCTAAAATGTATGTTGCAAGATTGAGTTTTTAAATCTTGAAATATGACGATCATGTCATTAAGAACAGAGTCTGAAGCTCCCTCATTTCTAGATCATGTTATCTACTGAATCTCACTTATATAACAGATTCTGACTTCCTAATTAGTTGGTGCCTTGGTTCATGAACTTATATGCTTGCCCGCCTAATTGATATGCTGTATTGCTACTCACTTGTATTATTCTTCTGATTATTTTAAAATATATTTAATCGATTTATGTCGCCTTATACTATATAGATCAGAAACCTGTCTCCTTTCACTTTGTTTACTAATTGATCCTTTGAACAGATGATGTGGGCCCTAGAATATGACCCTGATTTAGTGTCCACGTATGAGGACGATGAACTAACCAAGGAAAATTCAGAGAGATCTAAAGGGAAGGCGAAGTCAAGACGACAATGTGGAAAATTTGAAAGAGAAAACCTGAGGAGCGGAGGCAAAAATGCTACTGCACCTCTCCCTATTTCCGTTTTTCTAGTGGCTGGTGTTCTTAAGCATAAGAGTTCCAAATTAACAGAAGCTCGGGGCTTAGATGATGTTATTAAGGTTAGACTGGTCTGCCTCAATATCTCGTCGCACCATGGATTTTATTCTTAAACAAACGTATATATACATGAAATATCAAATGTAAAGAAGCTAAGAACAAAAAATCACTCAAGCAGAGCCATCAACAGCTAATATCCCCCGCTGGATGTTTGATGGATTAATTTGACACCAGAGGGGGGGGGGTTACTTTATATGATTGCTTATTTTTATCCTCATTTATTAGGATTTTTCCAATCCTACCCTTTCAGTGGGATATGAATCAAGCAAATATAGCTTAAAGGATCAATATTTTTAAAGGCCTCGCCTCCAATTACTTTAAGTAAATAATAAATTAGCCTATATATTGTGTGTATTCTTGTTAATTCTTAAAAGCAAACAAACCCAGGAGTTCAGTTTCATTGCATATATCGTGTCACACGATTCGTGTGCATTCTGGATGATACCCCGGCGTCACTTACCTTCTTCATTTGTACTTTCAGATACTTAATGACGTTACCGGTAGCCTGGATGCCAAAAAAGCTTGCACGAGTGCCATGAAGCTTCACAAGAAATATTTGAAAAAGGTATGATCTAAAAATCTGCTTTAGAATATTGCTACCCTTCTTGCTATGGAGGGTGTTTGACTAAGCTTATTTAGACATCCTATAAGCTCCAAATCTTATTAGATGTTTCCATTACTTATAAGATGTAATGTTTAAGAGCTTATAGGGAATTCAATACCAAAATTAACATTCTAGATACTATTATCAAATACATCAAGTACTAATGTTTTGGGTTATTATTAAATTATAACCTGAACCTTGACCCCATGGTGATTTTTTAGCCTTAATTTACAAATATAGCTTTGTTGTTCACTTGATAGTCCGAAGCAGAATTCTAGCAAGCTAAAACTACATGTCTTTCCGGAAATTGATTTGGCATCATACAGAAAGACAAAATAACATCACAAATCAGCTTCCGGCGATGCACGTCAACCTTACTTGGTCGGAAATTTTGTCTCGGGCTATTAAGTGAACAGTAGAGATAAGTTCATGCTACATTTATAAATCCAGACCAAAAGTCACCTCGAGATCAATGTTCGGACTATAATAACCCTCATGTTTCTCAGCAGCCAACCTTCATTTCTGTGAAATCATTGTTGCTTCATGTTCCCTTCACCATTCTTCTTGTAGGCAAAACATGCATGATTTTGGCTAAAGATTAGCCATTGAAAGTGCATATTTGGCTGGAAAAACGACCTCGGTTTTTCCAAAAGGCGAGAGGAACTTGGGTATGCTCATGCCTGAGAGACTACATGCTGCTGTTGTGTGTGACACTATTAATACTTGGCTACTGGTGGGCGATATCCTTACATAGGTATCATTCTACTTATCTGTAACTTAATATGTTTTTATCAAATGATAGTTAAGATATAGAAAGGGCTAATTGTTTGTAAAAGAAAAATATTTGATATCAATGAAAGAGCATCAGATTTTGAGCATACGACGTAGCATTGCTTCGCCTCCTTGAAGCGATCTGTTGATCGTAGAGCGTTGCAATGGCATCTCTGTAGCCATTTCAACCTTAACCCGAACTCTCGAGTTTCGGGCTAATCCATTGGTCAATCATATAATCATATAGTTATAGCTTCCATGAGTATTTGAAAAGAAAAGATCTTTTATATTAGCTTCCGAAACCAAGTAATTAAGTTTGAAACTATGTAATGAGAGAAGTTATCAATTTATTGGGTCGATCGACTTGATTTTTGGGCTATCCATTCGGGTTTTAGGTTACTTTGGACTAACCCTACTGGGTTGTCGAACTATTCAGCTACGGATCATTCGGTTATAAAAAATTTCAGCTTTAACTTTATTGGATCGTCGGTCTATTCGAGTCAACCCATGAATTTAATTCGAACTAGATTGACGTCATTGCATGTAACCATCTCCTCTTGGTACACTAGGGAACGAGATCGAACCAAACCATTCGGACTCAAGCAAATCCCACGTAGTCACAAAATATAATCAACCTAAAAAATATGTTTGCCTCAAACATAATTTTCACACGAAATTGGCATCAAATCTACATTGAAATTTGTTGAAAATCCAAGTGTTCGAGTTCGACGAATCAATGTGAGCATTATAAGCGGCTACTGTTGGAGGTAGGGTCTTCCCAAATTTTCGCCTTTTATTCTTTAATATGTAAAAATTGGTAATTTCAATAATCTTCACTCAAAATCATATCTTTGAAGCAAATATGTATTTTTTTTTCCTTTTCATTTTTATCTTTTGATAGAGGCGTCATTCTATAATTTTGATAGCCTATATGCCATCCCACATGATATATGTCATCTCACATACATGATGACGTATTAATTAAGGCAAAACATAATTTTAGGTCCTTATATTTTTATTTTTTATTCCAATAAATTCTTAATTTCTTTTTCTTGTTTAAATGTCCTAATTCTATATTTGATATCATTCAATCCTTATTTAAATAAAACCAATAGATTCACAAACTTTCCATTAACTAAATACATGTCACCTTAAATATTTTACTTAAATAATAAGTCCAAGTTGGAAATTTTAGGTAATATTCCGTTAAATACATACTCCCTCTTAATTAATAAGGTGTATTGACTTTGAGTAAATATATATAGTGAGTGGAGTTGGGTCCCACTTATATATGTGTTTAAAATTAACAGTGGAAAGATAAAGTAATGATGTTGAAGTGTGAGGTTAAAGATGGGTCATCAATGACATTTTTGTAAATGATATTAGTGTAGTTAAAGTAATGATGTTGACGGGTGAGGTTAAAGTTATTTAGAAAAAATTTTCTTTTTCGGCAAAGTTGAAATGTAAAAAGATTGTGGACATACCAAAATGGCAAAATGTAAAAAAAGATCGTGGACGGACGGAGTACAAGATAACATCAAGTATAAAAGTCGAAGGACCTATTAAAACAAAACACGTTTATAAAGGATATTTAAAAGAACTAGCAGAGAGTGCGCGCGTTGCACACAATTTATAACACCTATACTAATAAATAATTATAGTTAAATCATCATAATCGTAGTAATTTTTTTTATCAATTACTACTAATTAATTAGTTAAAGTTTTGGCTTAATTTTATTGTTATGAATGGTTTCAGTCAATTGATCCCATAAGTAGAAGTCGTAATATGATTGAAGTTGATTAAGTTTAGAGACACATTTCCATTAGGCCGGCCTAACATTAGGTCCAATAACACCTCCTTGCCTAGTGGGAAAGAACATTGTTTCTTCATGGAGGCATGGGCGTAACCATTAGGTCGGCCTAATGCAAATATTTGTGTTAAGGAGTTTATAGATTTATAGATGAATAGATAATTGTAATTCTTATATAAATAGATTTATGAATTTATAGATAAATATGTAATTATATTCTTATATTAATAGGTAATTCTTTTATAAATAGGTAATTAGTAATTTATATAATTACCCTTAAAACTAAATATATAATAGGAATATATCATGCAATTCATATATTTTGTAACCAAGACTCTTTTAGTATTAGTATAGATAATAATGAAAACAAAAAATACTTTTAAAATATATTTTATTTAAGTAAATAGCGACGTCGTTAAAGCTTTATTTCAGTCAAATTATGTAAGATTCAGTTGGGATAAAAATACTAATTATTACAACAAAAAAGGGCTAATAGGACGCTTGGAAAAGCCGTCCTTTTAGCTGCGTCGCAATATAAGTAATAGGACGCTCCGTGAAACATCCTTTTAAAATTTGTGTTCAGATAAGTAGCCTATAATTACTTAACCTTTATTAAATTAAGTTGGTCGAATAAGTTTTGCTCGAATGGATTAAACTAAATCCAAACAAAAAGAAATGAAGTTGGTGAATATGAACGGATATACAATTGAATAATTGTCGTCTTAAAAGGTGCTTTATTGGTGCCAATTAGTCTAAAATCACCAACGAAAGTGTGATCACGTGCGTTTCCCGATAATTTATTTAATTAGCATAAACACTAGTAAAGTTAAAGTGGTTTAAAACTATAGTGCCTCTACCTTAAAAAATTAATAATTTATTAAATAAGAGAAGAAAAAGTTCCAGCCGTTATTGACGACTAATATGGCTTCTACTAGGTTGAAATTAGAAATCTGACCACTTTTATACCCATAATTAAAATTGTACAAAGATTTCTGTAACAACCAAAGCAGCTAGCTGCTGTCTTAAAAACCAAAAAAGGAAAATTTAGTAAAAAGGAAAATTAGAAAAAAGCAAAAAAAGACCACCAAAGTCGTTGTAACAACCAGAGTAGTTGGCTGTCTTCAAAGGACAAAAGGGAAAAAGATAAGAAACTCTCGCCTACTGTGTGTGTGTGCATGTGTGTAAATATACATATTTATCAGTTCACATTCATTCCACAAGCTTGTCTATACAAAAAGAAGACGTGAAAGGAAACTTAGGTAAAAGCGCAAATAATAGAGATGGAAATAATGGTTGGAGAAGTAGCAGTCGCAAAGAAACTATACAATGCTGCAACAACAGGTGATTTAGCAACATTCCAACAATTGCTGCAGCAAGATCCTTATCTTCTTGATACAGTCTCGTTTGCATATTCAAGAAATCTTCTGCATATAGCAACAATGCGGGGACAGCTTAGCATTGTGGAAGAGGTGTTGAGGATCAACCCGCGGCTAGCTCTAGATTTAGACTCCAAAAATTCGTCACCTCTTCACATTGCAGCTGCGCAAGGGAGCCTTGAAATAGCCAGGAAGCTGTTCGCGGTAGCCCCAGAGACGTGCTGGTGGCGAGACTGCCATGAAATGAATCCGGTTCATATTGCAGCCATGAACGGGCATGTTGAGGTGTTGGAAGAGCTCATTCTTATGGACCCTACGCCTGCTATGAAGAGACTGCATCGTGGGCAGACCGTGCTGCACTTGTGCATTGAACACGGCCAGCTTGCGGCGTTGAACGTTTTAGTGGAGAAGTTGGGGATTCTTGTGTATGCAAAGGATGATGATGGGGATTATCTCTTGCATGTGGCTGCTAGGTCCAAGCGATTTGAGGTAATCACCAACTCTATTTATATTGGATGCTATTGCATTTATGAAGAACCACCACATGTCAAGAAATTTAAAATCTACCCCATTTTACTTCTAGGTTTTATTATTTATTTTCTAATATTAAGAGATATTGCATTCACAATGATGCAATACATAATTCAACTAGTCATACTTCTCAAATAATTGTTGTGGGTAGGAAAACAGGAGTTGTAAATGTTTTGGAAAGAAGAAAACATAAAGGGCTCTTTTGTTTGATGGAAAATTAAGTAAAGTTAATTGGGTATGTGAGAACAATAATTCCAAAGAAAATGAATTCAGATAGATTCCTTAGCTTCGGTTAGGTTAATACCAAGAAAAATATTAGAACTTTGAATAATAATAATAATAATAATAATAATTTGTATAAAAAATATTTAAAATGCAAGTAGTTTAAGATTCAATGAATAAAGAAAATATCTAAGATTTGTAGGGAATAAGGATCATAAAATTTTGCACTGCTTTCCTTATTTTTAAGATTCTAATTACTTTTGCCATTTTGTAAAAATCCAATCAAACACAAGAATTCAAAATTTAGGAATTAGATTATTTTCCCAAAACCATAATCCTTATCAAACAAATACGCCAATAGAAACAGTACAGATGATAAATTCCAAGTGATGAATGTGTAAGTATTTTTTATAAGAGGCACATTTACGTTAGCTCAGCCTAACCGTTAGGCGGGCCAAATTAATATATAGATAATGAGACCGGCAACAATTATCCTTGTACGGTTCACTCCGAGTTCGCCTTCGGCTCCCTCTCACTTGACTAATGGCTTAGAATAGGAGCGGCAAAACAATTGGCCTAACCATTAGGCCCGCCTAACGCAAATATTTGTGCTTATTCAAAAACCTCAGGCTTTACGGTACTTGGTGGAGAACCACAAGGCAGATACAAGGGTAAAGAATGCCGATGGCTACCCCACGACAGCAATCTTGCATAGGGGCCCTCCGGACGACGCAACTAGTGAGATCCTAACTTTTTTACTCAATTTGCCAACGAGATCATGGGATGAAAGAATCCCCAAGATGAGCGAAATGACAATGGTGGTCGTGGTTCTCATTGCCACAATGGCGTTCCAGGGGGCCATCGCCCCCCCGGGGGGCATGTGGCAGGACGACACATCATCACACAGAGCTGGGGAAGCAGTGATGGCATCCTCTCATCCCAAAATTTACAAACACTTCGTACGTGCTAACACCATAGCTTTCATTTCATCTCTCGTCACAATCTTTCTCAACACCACCTGGATTGGATCATCAGATCACTTTATCATAGGCATCGCAAGGCATGCAATGTGGGTGTCGCTTGCATCTATTGCAGTTAGTTATGGAGCTTCCTTAAAAATGACCATTCCTGAGGCCAAAATATCAATCGACCATGTTGTTATAGCAGTAGTGGCTGTATACGTCGGCACCTTTATGTTAATAAAAATTTTGTATGACATGGAATGGGCGCACTTATCATGGAAGAAGAAAATGTTTTGGCGGGAAGATCTTAGTAACGAATCTCGGCCGCGACGCTTGCTCTATTGGGTTTTCGGACGTTGGGAGACAGCAGCAACTTGGTTTCAGGTGGTGATTGCGCGTTGGCTATGATGCGAATTTAGTTTAAGGTGAGTTGTTATAAGGCCATATCTGATACGTATGCGTAGAATGGAATATCATTGTTTTTGTGTTGTTTTTTAGATTGGATATAGTATATTTGTTATTTCAAGTATTTTCATAAAGTGGTTTAATTAATCAATAATACGTTATAAGTAAATTGGTATTGCGATGTTTACCGGCCCGTAGTTAAAATTGAGACGAGGACGTGTCAAAATATTTTGAGCGAGAGATGCATTGGGCTAAACATGGGCCAGAGCACGACCAAACACAACAACAAGGATTTTATTAAGACTCGAAATAGTATACAAACACCAACACAAGACTCAACTTCGGTGTCCACAACACCACCAATATCTAACACACTTTTGAGGACACACCACTCCGAGACACCTACACTATTTGTGTCTCTACAACCTCACATACACACTCATATTTCTTTCTTACTTGTGCACACTTACAAAATAAGCCAACACCTATATTTATAGGTGCTAATGTCGGTTAACTAGCCGACTTAGTGAGCCAAACTAAATTATTCTAGTTAATTCGTAATCTAACTAATTTTATTGATTAAATAATGCTAACTCCAACTTGCCATGAACTCTCTAGACCATCTCGACTACTTCATGGCTTTTTTTTTTTTTTTTGTTGAATCGTGAGTTTGCAACAAAAGAAGTATCTAAAATCAAATGACACAATGATGGCACAAACAAAATTAAAGAATAAATTCACACTAGAGCCATAGATTAGTGCCTTAGCGCTAGCGGTCCATTTTATATAACCAGACACAAAAAAAATGTCAGAATAGGATAAAACAACTGAAAAATATTAAGCATACATTGCAAAAAAAAAAAATTGCAATGGGCTCTAACTTGGGCCTTCATTCTAACCTATAGAATTTTTTGTACAACTTTTGGGCCCGCCCATTATGTATATATTCTTGATATACGGCCTTTACTTGTTTTAAGCGGTGCGGAAAGTTATATAAGGCCCAGCTCATGTTGAAGGCCCAACTAATATAAAAGGGACACTTTCTACCTCTGATTTTTGTTCTTTATCTATATCGAATTTCTCTATCTTTTCATTTTCTTTTTAAAACATTTCCTTTTCGTTTTGTTTGAGGGTATTTGATACGATCTCAAATATTTATATATTAGTAGTTATTTTGACTATTAATCATCTCTAACTTATTAGTTAATACTGTTTAAGTTAAGTTTTATTATTAAGTTGTGGATTAGGCTTGTTTTACATTTGTGTCATAGTTAGTATGGGTTTTTCCACTCTTTTCCAACATGATTTGATGTTTAAATTACAGAGAAATGCCAAAATTTTGCTTTAGGATATGTGGTGAGCTTCGAATTCTGCTTTAATTATTAGAATAAGGCATTTTGGAGTTTTATTCAAACGTAACAAGTGGCGTGACAAGTTGAGCTAACGCCAATATCCTAAATCCAAACAAAAAGGTCGATGTTACGTTATTTGTTTGATGATATATCAAATGGTATTCGGAAGCCTGATAGAAATTTCCATATGAAGAATCTATCAACTGATATAGAGTTGAATTGTGACAGTGGAGAGTACTTAATTTAACAAATAGATGCCACAAGGGTAGTCCTATTATACATAGTAGAGAGTTTCCTGAAGACAAAGTAGAGTTTGTAGTAATAATTTTTTTTTAAAAATAGTACAAAATTTTCATCATGCGGTATGGAAATTTTTCCATATTAGGAATTTATCAACTCATATAAAAAATTTCTTGTGGATAAATATTATTATGTGGGATTCGGTGTCACAATATTTTCGACCCTTTTCTACCTTAGAGAGCATGTGATAGAAAAATCGGGGACCACTATATTTTTCTATCCCTAATTTTCTAATGTGATAAATTTACATCCAAAGAGAACACACTCTGACCCAAAGAGAACATACACTTTTAGCAAGTAGTTCTCTTTGATAAAAATGATAGAAAATAATTATGTTCCACTATTTCCGACAAATTTTACGTAGAATAGATAATTTTTTTCTTGATCAGGTTGGAAATTTTTTCTAGGATAACCGTTTTTCCCTATTTTCCACTCCATTTTTGTAGATAATATTTTCATGTAATTAATGTGGTATAATAATACTAGAAATTATCCACCGCATAAGACGCGGTGTTTCTATAATTGCTCTGCAAGTTGCTGGTGATAAGTTTTGTAGATTCAAACAAGACCCTGATTGAATTTGATGTACAATTCATGTTCAGGAGTTTGATATCAATTGATATACAATGCCTCCACAAAAAGACCACCAATTTATAAAATATATTTTGCAAATTACTTAATTATCTTTCAAGACATTATGCACGCATTAATCCAAATGTTGCATCAAGGCTTATATACATACAAAAGATATATAACCTCAAAATCCCACTACACAAGTCCAAAAGTCATGATATTGAGGTATATATATATACAATGTACATACAAAGTAAACAATAATTTAGATTGCTAAAAGGGATTGAGTAATCCATCATTTATCCATCAAAGTAAACAATAATTTAGCTTGAATTATTTTTATCAATCCATCATATCATGCAAAATAAACACTACCTAATTTGTAGGAGTTGTTGCAAGTCATGCCCATAAAAGGCCACATTGTAAATATATGTTTGAACTTGAAGTGAAACAAGTCTGCTTTTGGGAGTTGTACACTGTTAAGGCCTCATTATAAATAGGAGCTGAGCTGTACATTGT
>JAYJMF010000027.1:117683-129456 GCA_036873715.1 Salvia sclarea | reverse complement strand
GTGATGTACCAAAATGAAAAACAAGATACTTTTTATAAATACACAAAATATAAATTATATGATACTTTTCGTTAATATTGGGAATGACAATTTGCAATGTCGAGATGTGCTAATTGAGAATTGGAAAAGAAAAGAAAAATAATGGGTTATGCACTAAGTCAAATGTGTCAATGTCGAGACAACCATGCGACACTTAGGCACGGCGAAACAACCATGCATCTTTTCAATAAGGAAAATGTGTCGCGCCAAAACAACCACACAATGTTCCGCACATGCAAGGTTACCTTGCAGCTAACTGCGACTCGTATTGATTTTCTTACATTAACAAGGTCGTATCTTAGAAGGGGCTGCACATGGTTTCGGCCTAGTGCAAGCCCCAAAATTTCTCTCTATACGCATACGTTATATTGGGCTAAAATTTAAAATTAGTTCATTCCAAAATAATTCTAAAATTTAAAACATAATTATTATTTGTTGATTTCTCTCGTTGACCATAAGAATTCTTTCAAATAATTAAACAATTATAATATTTACAACTTTATAAAAAAGTCTATACTTGAAAATTCCACTATCAATTTTTTTATTCATTAAAATTGAGCCAGACACATTATAAATATAGAATATGATGTAAGAATTTCAGGTTTTAGACTTATTGACTGGGCATCTAATTTTGTCGACATTGCATGTTTCTAACTAACGAAAATTTTCTACAATGATGCATATGAATGCGACACTTCGTAACACAGTGGAGAATAATTTATTTAAAAATTCTCTAGTGCTTTATATTGAGTAGAGATATATAGCTACTAATAATTTATGTGTTGAAATTCCACAAGACCGAAGACATAACTTATGTAAAAATCAAAATATTTTGTATTTATAAACTTTAATAAGTTGGAAAAAATTACTTTCCAATCCGCTCCCGGACATGCAATAACCATTTTCTTATGTGATGTTACAGTATTTACGTTCAGCCATGCATATAAATACAAAACAATTTGAGGATAATTTTGATATAAAAAGACTATAAATTAATCACATTAATTAATTTATGATAATAGGATACTTAACTTATTTCGTTATCTACGATCGTATTAGCCATTATCACTTTCGTCAAACACTCCCTCGTTCCAAATCCAATCCAAACAAACATCAAATCTCACTATTATAATAAATCTCTATTCTTTTTTTTGAAGGAAATAAATCTCTAATCTAAAATTCTGAACTCTTCAAAATTCTTAAACAAAACACAACAATTAATTAATATACTCCATTTTTTATGGTTAACATAATAATATAAAAAGGAAACAAGAAGGACATAGATGAACAAAACCACGTGCAACCTTTTTCATTTTATTATTAGAAAATCCCAAACTGGATTATTTTATTATATGTATCTTTGAACAATTGTTTTCTTAAGGCAACCATAGTGTCGCCGCTTCCCAAGTTTTTGTCTCTTTGAAAACTTGTTTCCTAAAGCCGACCTTAGAAAAAAATAAGAGCATGAAAAAACTCGCATTTTAGTTATATATTTGTTTATATGTTTAATTGATAGCTAGAATAAACGCTTCTCATTTCTCAATGGATTAATTATACAGTGAAAATTAAATATTTTTTTAATCAACAATTTTTTGACAAACTGCATCATGGTAGTCTCAAACTAATTCAGATTGTGAAATGCGAATGACCCAATATGCCCATTTTCAATTGGATACGGGTACTCTTTTTTTAGAAGCTCAATCACAGGTATCGACTTTCAACATCGACATGCTCCATAATAAAATATAGGGAGGAAGTTCGAATCACCAAATGAATCATTGAAATGGTTTAGAAAGAGGTGTTTGGTCTGAGTCGATACGACTTGATTGATAAGAATAATTGTATTTAAATCACTTGTTTGGTTTGAATGATTAAGAGTCTATGAATTAGAGGATAGCTTATACCCAAATTGCAATACCTTAACTAAAATTGTTTTTGTCCTCTCTTGAAGTTTTGTGCTTTTGCTACTAATTGTAAAACTTTAGCTCTAACCTTAACTCACTCAGTTTCAGGCTAGTTTGTAGGGCCGGAGAATTTATAAAAAAAATAATAAAATTACAAACTAGCTTTCCTACGATGATATAGTTTTTATTATTAATACATGGTGAAATTAAAAAAAAAAAAAAAAACTTATATGTCACATGGTAATGAGATGTATAACTTAACAATTGATAAAATAAAAATTGTCTAGAGATCGTATAGTTCTGAACTCTGTTTTTCCAATGGATCAATTGGCACCGAAGAATCTGCCGAGAGTCCCTTTTTGTGCATTTCTTCCACGAAAGAATTTGCCCTGTGAAACTTGTTTTGCTTTATCAGACAACAGATAATGATGTTGTATGTCACACGATCCGGCCCACGGCCACAATTCTCCATCTCCACAAGCAAACGTTCTACCTCCCCCAAAGACCCTTCTTGACAAAGCGAATCAATGATCATGAACATTAGGTTGCAGACCTTTAGAAGGAAGTTGATTGAGAACATCTATTGCAACGTCACGCTTCCCATTTTTGCATAGTCCATCAATTAAAGTACCGTATGTGACTATATCAGGACTAAATCCTTTCACTTCAATTGTGCGTAATAATGACATAGCTTCATCAATCTCCCCATTCATGCACAACCCATCCAGCAATATACTATAAGTATGTAAGTTAGGGTGTACTTGTTGAGCTTCCATATCCTCGAAAAGCTTCCACCCCTCCGCAAATCTACCTTTACTAAATAATCCATGTAGCATAGTGCTATAAGTACGTGTATTACGCTTCAGACCCCTATCCACCATGAAGTTAAATAAGCGTTGTGCTCTGTCAATCTAACCTTCGAAACAAAACCCATTGATAAGAGTATTATAAGTTAAAACATCGGGGCAAATATTTCGTTGCGTCATAGCTCCCAACACCTTTGCAGCCTCTTCCATCTTCCCCTTCTTGCAATATGCATCAATCAACTGTGTTGGAAGTAACCACATCGAATGATATCTTCGAGTTGACCATTTTTGTCAACAAGTCTTTGACGTCGGCCAGTCTACCAATCGTCGCACATCCCTTTAATCACGGAATTATACGAGACAACATCAGGTTTAATGCCCTTCCTGATCATCTTGGATAGAAGCTTCAACGCATCATCCACAAATCCACCCTTGCATAAACCATCAATCAACGCGTTATAAGCATTAACACCCGGTCTCCGCCCACTACTCTCCATTCTAAGAAGCCAATCACGGGCTGCAACGACGTCTCCACCTTTGCAAAGCCCATCTATCACGTGCAGGATCGTAACAGCATTAGGCTTGCATAGCTTGAATCAAGAACCTTTTCGAACAATTTCACGGCGTCAAACGCCTTATCATCCAAAAACATCCCTTTGTGCTCAATGTAGCTACATCTGGTTCACAACCCCTCTTGAAAAAGAAGCCCATTAGAGCATATGCAGAGTCTACATCTTTCAAGAGACAACAGCAGTTAACAGCAACATTCATAGTGTAATCATTAACCGGGACACCCATCCGAAGCATTTCATCGAACACACAGAGGGCAAAGGAACAGTGCTCAATCTTAACATTAACACTCAAAAATTTATTGTAGACTTGAACAGAAAGCTTCGGGCGCATAAATTTCATTTCTTGAAACAACTGAATAGCATCATCTAATCGTTTAACAGCATCGAAATCTATTGTGGGCCGCTTAGGTGGAAAAGCCCTTTCACTACGAAAATGGGAAGAGAAGAGAGAGAATGGATGGGAGAGAATACCCAATTTATGAATGAGAAATCCTCTTCCATTAATGAAATCCATTGCAGAAACAACAACTCTTCTGCTCATCTTCCTTAATCGGTGAGGATGAATATGAAGAAAGGGGAATAGTTGGGAAAGAACATTTTTTTTTTTCAATTGCGAGATTTGATATTTCAGAATTGATTTATGAGAAAGTGTGACATAGTGACAGATAAAAAAAGAAGGTATAGAAAATTTTGTGTTAATTAAAACTAATTAATATTCAGAGTATAGGAATATGAATATTATATATTGATTACGTGGATTATTTTTCAATAATGGACAATATAGTTAGTTATATATATATTTCATACATAATATAAATAGGAAATAAGAAAATTTGAACTATGTTTGAAATTTTAATTTTATTATAAAAACCTATCATTATAAAAACTTGATTATTCATCTACAAAATTATACTAATTATTTATATTGTTATGACCTTTTGATTTCAAATCAATTTCTTATGATTTTTATATCAAATTAAAGTAAATTTATTATCTCAACTATCCATGATCGGCTACTCATGGAAATGTGTTTTTTAAAAATAAACGAGATTATGCATTTAAATAAATAAGACTTTATCTTTGAAAATCAATGCGATTTGTTAAATAATAAATAACATTACAAGAATTCTTTACATAAATGAGACTTTATTTAAATATAACACTTTTCTTAAACATTAATGACGTTTTTAGTAAATGAAACATTTATTTATTTATTTATGTAAAAGCAAATGAGACTTTCTGTGTGTATTGATATAGGTCTCGGATTCGAGTCCTTTGCGATGAAAGTTTTAAATTTTCCGTATTAAATTTATCAAATTAAAATAAAATAAGCGAAACATTTACTTACAACAAATGGTTTACGTAATAAGTATACTCAAGACTTTACTTTAAAGTAAATGTGACATTATTCTCGTTTTGGAATAAAAACAACGATGTTTTCACTAAATCTAGCATAGGATTGTAAAATTAGTGTCTAAATGTAACAATCACTGAACACAAAATTTCCCAACTCAACAACAAATTTTGCTTCTCTAAATTCCCATATCTATCATTATGACTTCTAAAGGGGTGATAGGAAGCCAAAATCAACACAGTTCTTGACACTTTGATGGATAATATCTTCAACACTATGCTTGAATTCAAATCCCATGTCTCTAATCTTCTTCGAAGAGATTATGCTCGGGATCGACTCCTGCTCGACGCCGTCAAGCCTAGAACAAGAACAAAAAAGACGGAAAAAAAGACCGCATTAGAAAGTTCCGGAAACATCTTAGGACGATCTCTATAAGCAGAGAGAGTGACCTGAGTGCAATCGAACGAGGGTACTCTTTTCTGAGAAGCTCGATCAGCTCAGACGCTGCGCAGCTCCGAGCGCAGCACAGGTATCGGCCTTCAGCATCGACGTGCTCCATTAGGAACATGTGTGCATTGCATATGTCTTCTATGTGAATCAAGGCAATCGATCCCATTCGCGAGTTCACGGAAGCAAATATAGGGAGGAAGTTCGGATCACCTAAATGGATCCCGAAAATGGATAAGACTTGATCAGATCCAACTTAAATCACACGTTTGGTTCGAATGATTGAGCCAACGATGGATAACTCGGCCTATGCCCTAATCATCTAATTGGATAATAACTTGTCATATCATACCATAATGTAGAGTGCCAAAACTACCAATTCCAAAATTGTTTTTTCATCCTCGAATTATTGTGGTTTTGCCACACCACGGGGGCAATTTTGGTATTATGCTATATTTTAGTCATAATCCTTCGATTTATTAGACACCGATGCAAACACAAATCCAAATAAAATGCCCAAACTTATGCCATATAGTTTAGATAGTATTTTCTAAACATCCTATAAACCTCACAAATGATGCCATACCTCTACAAGATCTACATTGAATTTAGTATGTCTTCACATTCACAAGGAAATATTGAGAGAATTCATCTCAAATTAAAGTTTAGCTAGATTTATTTTTTAGCTTTTCTTTTGCCAATATCCAATTTGAGATGTAAATTTGATGGATGATGAAGAAACCTGTGACAGGGGAAAGCAGAACTTGAAGGCTTGAGGGGACTGTAGGATTGAGGAAAGGGCCACCCACAGTTGCTGTGATCACCGATATCATATCGATACCATTCTCCTTCGCGAACTGGAATGCCGCCTCTTCCGTCAAAAGCTTAGACAGCGCATACACCTGACGAAAGTTTTTCACGACAGTCGACACACAAACAAGCACAAAAACAAAAAAATGGGACATCCCAATGTTTGAGGACAGAAACATACCCAGCCGCTTGCTTTAGCCTTTAGAACTCGATCAACGGGTGTCTGGCAAGATTCGTCTACTACGGGCACCCATCCTCCCGAGCTGTCCTTTGCAGTCAATGTGCTTATTGATGACGTGAACACGAACCTCTTCACTGTGGTAGCTTTCAAACAAGCTTTTAGCACATTCAGAGTCCCTTCAACGGCTGGATCTATGATCTGCGTCTTGACATGGCTATCTAGAAGAATGACACAGTTCGATGATTGTTTGCTTCGGGGGATTTTTGATACATAAGAAAAAGGGTAAATATCAGTTTATGTCCCAACATTTCGCGACTTTTTAGATCATTCCAACCTAAGCCTATTGTTATGTTAATCCCCTATGCTTCAGAAATTTTCTGGGATGGAATTCCGTTCATCTGTTTACGTGGCTAAATTTTTTAATGTGGCAGTATCTGTTCATCGTCAAAATTACACTCGAAAAAAGTTACCAAATGCCACGAAACCAAGGCCTAATGTATTCTACTTTCAAAGAGCTTTCCAACAAAAGGCCATCCAATGTAGTGGGAATCACACATGAAAGTCGGTGCATCTACAATGAAAGACGAGACCACCATCAATATATTTTTTTTGAAATGGTTGTCATTAACTAAAATGTCGCAAAACGTTGGGACATAAACTGATATTTACCCTAGTAAAAAAACACAATTGACCACAAACTTCGATGGATTGAATTGCTTGATGAACGAATCTTTCGAACACTCATCTTTATGCATTGTCAATCTAATCTTTCACGCAAAGTAAACGCCTCAAAATAGGGGTGGAAAGAGTACCGAGATCCTGTGCAGAAGACACCCCAAACTCCATGGAAGCCGAGACATGAAACACGCCATCGCAGCCTCTTATCGCCTCATCGAAGCTGCCTTCTTCCTGTAAATCAGCCCTGAAGAGACTCAACCTCTCCACATTTGGCCATAGCTTCAAGAAATGGGAAACCTTTTCTAGAAAAGAAAATAAAAAACACAAAAAAGGTCAGAAACATAATGTTGCTTACAACTTAAGCCTAAGAATACACACAAACCTTACAACCTCACAACACCATAAATTTACAAGTTCTTCCAAAACAAACCTACAAATTTCAGCCATTATCTTTATAGTTAGTAACAAATGCTTTCCATAACACTAGTAATTATTAGGTTATTGAATGGCCTTAAAATTCATCAACTTTGGTCAATTTTTGGTTTAACACACCAATTGCAAGCTTGCAACTTCAAAATTGGTACAAAAATAGATGAACTTCACAATAATTGAGATTCTCATCAAAATTGAAGGTGACGTCATTTTTGTTATGAACTTTTATTTCCAAAGTTGGTGCATCTAAACACCAATAACCCAAACCAATATTAATCCTTCAAAAAATCTCAAACAATCACCATCCAAATTTTCACTATATAAGTTCCAACTACTTGAATGAGATGATCACACTGCCACTGTATCAAAATCTAGTTTTTTAAACATACATTTAAATTTGGAGATTATGAAACCTAATGAGATGAAATTATGAAAATTGGGGGTGAAAATGAAACAAACCAGGATTGCGAAAAGTGGCATGAACTATGCAGCCTCTTTGGAGGAGAGACTTCAGGAGCCATGATCCGATGTAACCGGTTGCACCCGTCACGCAGTATCTCTTCCCCTCCATTTTTCTCCACTCTTCTTAAAATAAAAATAAAAATTAGTGTTATTTTATTATTATGGAAAAAGAAGCACTTATCTGTGTTTGTGAAGAACGCAGGCGTGGATCTTAGCTGTGTTTGTAGCCTTGTAGGTGGTGAATCAATTAATTATTACATCCGTGCCATCGAAATTGTTATGTTTTTCTTTTTTCCCAACGAAGTTGTTATGTTTTCTTTTTAAGACACTTTTATCATCCATATAACTTTAAATAATATATATTTCTATTATCACTTTATATTATTTTTCAGCTCTCCTAAAACTCTGTGCCCGAAAGAAACATAACAATTTCGGGGGACAGGGGACAGAGGGAGTAGTTTTTTGTTTGATTTGGCATTTGATATTTATAACGTTCAAATTGATGATGTGGCAAGAGAGTCAACCAAATTTTGTCTCCAATTAAAATGGATGTCAACTTTGTTCCTCTCCTAATTCCATTTATCATCCTTAATCTCTCTTCAAAACTCACATTCTTTCGCTCTTCATTATTTCTAAATTCATATAGTAATTTGTTAGTAGTGTGTATGCACAAAGCTAGAATAACCTATATTTTGATGGGAAGGAAAAATTATCCTAACAAAATACATATTACGTCTCACTTGACTTGACTCATTTTCTGCACATAATAATTGAGAAAGTTGTGTTTTTTGTGTTTAAAATTATAAGCCCCACTGATTTAAAGCGTTTTTCAAAGCAAAATTAATTCATTTTTCAAATGACAACAACAACAACGCAAATACATATTACGTCTCACTTGACTTAACTTAATATTAAATGAAGATCTTCAACCATTTTAAGACGGATTTTCTCGTAAACATTAAACCTTGCATTTGATAGACCGGTATGCATTTCCTACGGTCAATGTGGTTCCAAATTATTTATCTCAATGCTTGATTTGAAGAAACTCATAGTGGAATTCTGAATTAATCTCTCTCTCTTTTTCTCTAATTACAATTTATACATGTAATTTATACTAGCATTTGTCCTCTGTGCTATGCACGGTAATAGTTAGAGCCAAATAAAATAATTAAATAATAATTATTAAAATAAAATGTATAAATATGATATTTTTAATTAATTTATATTGTAGTATCGTATTTGATTTATTATAATTTTGTAAATTTTTTAAATAACATCATTATATTATAATGAAAAATTAATAGTGAAATAACATATGTTATTGAAAAAAAGAAAAAGGAACAAACAAATAAAAAAATCTAAGGAAAAATCGAAAAAGCAAAATGAAAACTGAAAGAAAATAGAAAACATTTGAAAAATAAATTGGAAGTCATCATAGATCATTTTTCTTTAATATGAAAAATATATTTCAAAATTAACTGTGAATTTAAAATGACAAATAACTTTTTCATTTTAAATCAATTCATTACATATTATACATCAAATTAAAGATCTTTTCACTATCTTCAATTTCGTATGCATATTCAATATCTTTTGATTAGTCAAATTGTTCTAAATTTTAGAATAAAGAAAAATAATAAAGAAAATAAAAATAAAACTTAACTATCTCTCCCTCCCACTCCTCTTCCACGTAGAAATGAGTAGTTTTTTTGTTTCTCTCACAATTAATTTGGTTGAATTTTGTTTTTGTATATATAAGTCACTAATTTATCTTAATTTACAAAATTGCCATCTAAATTAATTTCAAATTGATTTTTAATTTGGCTCCACATTTAATTATAGTATAGATAGATATCTAAAATGATTCAAACTCTTGCCTATTGGTTGAAAGAAAGCATAAGTGGTTAGTGGTTAGTGGAAGATTATTGTGTTAATATTTCCCAACTTTCTTGATTTTCAGCCCAAAACTAGAATTTTAGTATTGGGCTTTAAATGTAGTGCTTCTAGTATGGGCCTTTCGAAATAATTGATTCACTGATTAAATGATTTTTTCGGCAAGTATCTATAAATATATTGGGATTTAAAGGTAGTATTTTGAGACTTTAAAATATTGGACTCAAGAAATTAAATGACTTACACGATTAGTAGCAAGTAGCAACTAAAGTTTGGGATCTAAAATAAAGCATACTGTATAAGTTTTAGATTTATTATGAAAAACACATGCTTAATTTTATATAATCAATATACATAAATCATACTCCCAATGTCCCCATATAGGTGTGTTTATGGAAAAGTGAAACATTTTAACAAAATGATAGATGAAGATGAATTCGAGTAGAGAAAGTGTTCCACTTTTTAAAAAATTGGGGTGCGTTAGTTGGACATTATCGACTTTTTGATAAAGTTTTCCAAAAGATAAAAATAAATAAATAGTAATTGAAATTATTAAAGTGTTCTTCAACGAGATCACCAATCATCCTCGTGCGAGGAGGTGCTCACATCAAACATTGTTAACTCTAACTGAAAATAGATTATTAAATTCTAATTATTGTTGATTATTAAATTCTAATGGGCGAATATCAAAATTCTAATTGAAAAATAAGTACTAAACTCTTATTGTACATAATCAACCCTAAACGTGGATTACTAATTAAACATTATTAATATTTTAATTAATCCCTAACTAACTACTACTAATTAATATTTAATTTGTTTAATCTAGTAATCGCTGACGTCTGCGCAGAAGTTTTATTCGATTGTTTAATGGAGTTATGGAGATATAAATAAAGTAAATTAAGAAGAAAAGTCAATCAAAATTCAAACATATATGTCTAGAAACCATAAAGCATATGATGTAAGGATTTGATCTCTTAATTCTGTTTCCCCAATGATCGAGTCATAGGAATAGTCCTTCAAATTATTAAATACCTACTTTCAACGCTTCCATGATTATTATTTATTTTATATACTTTTCCTTATCTATCCAACTTTCTAGTTCTAGCTAATTCGAGTGGTTGTGGTTGTGGTTGTGGTTTGTGGCATAATACAACATTAAAATAAATTCTATGATTCTAATTCATGAAAAACTAAGCAAATTGATTCGTTCGAGTGTGAACGCGTTATAATTTATTAAATATTTGAGTTCCCACCTGGAAATATATTTGTTGTATTTTGACATATATGCTTAGGTTTGACCAAAAGATTTGTAGAATGCTTGTTGCCGACGTGATCAATTTTATAGTTAATTTAAAAATGTTCACATTATCACATGTATTATGTGATTAATCATGCTTATCATGTGCTAATATCTGGTATCTCATGATAATGCTTATGAAATCAATACTTAATATGCAAAATTAGATTACATTCAGACTTGGCGTGGGACAAATCAAACCAAATCAATACGATCAATTGAAAGTAATTTAAATGGCTTTAAAAAATTAAAGTAAATTATATCGGATGATCAATGAAGTGGTATTTGGACTAATTACACTTAAACGTAGGTAGTATGATTAATTTCATTGATCATGTTGTGGGGATTTTCTTTTTTCACCTTTTTGTAAATAATTCAATCCAAGGGGTGTTGATTATAATCATATTCAATTTATTATGTGATACAAAAAAAAAACCATGCTTATGGTTAAATAGAAATATACACATGATTGACCACACAAATGACAAATGCATATGAGATTGAGCTCTCCAAACTTTTTTTATCTTGTTTGATCATTAATTTCTAAGGGGCCGGCTGGTATGCAGGAATGGAATGGGCATTCCTGCGCCCATTTCCATTCCCGCGGCTGGTAAGATTTTCATAGCAGGAATCACCATTCCCGTAGGAATAGTGATACCCATGAATATGGGTTTAGCCATTCCTCTCAATCTCCATGGGATTAACTATTCCCATGAACATGGGATTAACTATATTTTAATTTTATCTTTTTTCTTTTAAAGAAATAAATTAATCTTATGATAAATAATAATAATAATAATTAATATTAAATATAATATATAATTATTTATTAAATAATATAATATAATATAATATTGATAGTAAAACAAAATTAATTAATAATAATTCATTAGTT
>JAYJMF010000027.1:92164-117219 GCA_036873715.1 Salvia sclarea | reverse complement strand
TATATATATATATATTTATCACCACTTTATGGCACTTTACACTACTTTTGAATAACTTTAATTTCAGTGCCTAAAAGAAACGCTCCACTTTTTCAGCGGGATCACGAAGGGAGTATTTTGTTGGATCAAAATTTTATTTAAATTGTGCAAAAAATAATCGAGATTTCCAAAATGTACACTATTGATCAAGAAAATTCGAATTATAGCTTTAGTAATGCATATGAGTATAGAGGGCTTCATTGTATTATAGCTTTAGTTAGTTTCCTGGAATTGTGCCATCTATCACATCTCTGAATGTCTGTATTTTGTGTTCTACCTTATTCATGGGACCATTTATATATTTTAACCTTTCAATAAAAAAAAAAACAAAAAAAGAATTGCAGACTTGCAGTACTAGTGTAAGGGTAAAAAAGGTAAAACAATCTATATTGATTTGAGACATTGAATGCATCTGGACGACTAGTGGAAGAACTGAATTCTCATGCATTGACGACTGTAACAGTGTATGACTTTTTATGCATGTCTAAAAATGACTGTTCGCAGACTCGCAGTAGGTTTAATGTTCCAAAGTTTCTTCCTTTATCATATTATAAGATAGACATTTCATCAAACAGTTGGCCTGAATGTTTCTTACCAGATACAAAGTTTTATTTCAATTTGTTCACTAACAGGCAACTCAAAACTGTCGCTTAGATTAGATTTCTTAAGGAAGAAATCGGGATTGTTGATTTTCTCAACGAGTCAGAAATTTTGATGTAGGAACTTGAGAAAATTGTTGTTTATCCTAAATCTTATTGTTAGAAATAATTTGCGTTGTAATGGAATTGAAACAAATGGCTAAATAAGCCATTATATTAATGATATTAATTAGATGAGAATCTATTAGGATCTCTCGAAATTATTAACTAGGATCCATGCATAACATTAGTATTCATTTGTTTGATTATCAGTCAAACCAAATTTGGGTTGATTATTAATAATACCGTCAATCTCTAACGCAAATTAAAACTGCCTTCACCGAATTTATTGTGGTCATAATCAAAGGACAATCTTGGTATTTTGCAATATTTTGGTCATAATCAAATAATTTATCACACACCACATCAGATAAACCAAACACAGCTAATAATCCGAACAATATTTAATCATCGTTTATGCTATCAATTTTATTTATTCCATCTATCAAACCAAACGCCTCCTTCATATATTGAAGTTGTTGTAGCGTTGGACTTGAGCGGCCAAGGAGGCTGGTGTAGGCTGAAGTCTTTTCAAAGCACTTTTTATTTTATTTTTCATATATAAGTTTGTCAAATATTGCCAATAAAATTTTCTACCTACGCCAATGGGATAATGGTATCGTGGCTTATTCGCATGTCACAACTAAGATTACAACTCGTATTACTTTCAATATCATTTCTTCTAATAACTATGATATTTATTTTTGTTTAGTTGACCAATTACCGATTATATTTGTATAGGTTAGAAATTTCTTAAGAATTAGAATAATTTATATTTTTGGAGACAAATCAGAGAAGTAGTTATCGTCGCCCCGGATAATAGTAAAGAAGTTTCTATTGAGCTTCAGAGAAAGCTCCTTTCAAAAAAAAAAATGAGAGACTTTGACTATTTAATATTTTTATCCCCATCAATACACGAAGACAAAATTATGCGAGCGTGTGCATTAGGATGAGATAAAAAATCTCTTTCCGGATAATAGTAAAGAGTTTCTATTGAGCTTCGGATAGAGCTCCTCTCAAAATAAAAATGAGAGACTTTGACTATTTAATAATTTTATTCCCATAAATTCGATTATCGAAGACAATTTTATGCGAGCGTGTACATTAGGACGAGATAAGAAATCTCTTTCGCCTCACCTTAGTTACGATTCACGCAATTTATTTTATTACTTCTTATACGTATCTATCAAACGGAATGTTTATTATCATTTGTAAGACATCTATTGCACGGCACGTTGGGGTGAGCATTATTCGGTTATAATCGAAGAACCGAGCCAAGCCGAACCGAACCGAAGTGTAAATTTGGTTAAGTTATTTTTTTATTCGGTTCGGTTTCGATTTTAAATTTTGAAAAGTTTGATATTTCGGTTCAGTTACGATTTTAGATGAGAAAATACCGAATCACCGAAAACTGAATCGAATTATAATGTTATATATTTTTTACATATTTAATATATATAGTATTATATAATAGTGATTATATCCATATCTTATAACCTATTGGTCAAAATTAATTCAATAAAAAAATTAAAATTAATTTACTTTATGATATTATATACTCCATCAAAAATAACATAAATAATAGCCCTTGCTACAAAAACATCCCTAAAAAACATAAAGCATTAAATGCAAGGAATTTCTTAATCGCACAATGATCCATATAGGGGCTATTTGGTTTGGATAATAATATCGATTAAATTAATAGGATAATTACTCTTCAAATCCCCACTCCTATGCATAATCTCTCCTTTCTAAACCCATGTTAAAAACATCATCCCTCACATGCTCTCCTCACTCAAATGCTTGATTAATCCTAAATATATATTATACAAGGAAAAGGCCATAAGCCATTACTGTCTCTTTCACCATCAAAATGGCTAGTAAATGTAGGTTTTTCAAACTCATATATTTATTTTTCTTGGCTATTCATCACACAGTTGACTAGAGTTTATCCTTTTCTTTTTAAATTCCTCTATGTTCGATCTATTTATCATCATGTTGCAGCTCTCGAGCTAAAAACTTCCAATGATGCCTCTGCAACTATTTTCCATCTTCCTATCTCTCTCACCACTACTTTCCTCCGCCCTAACTGCGAAACCCGGATGCCCGGACAGGTGCGGGGATTTACTGATTCCATACCCATTCGGAGTCGGGGCGGGTTGCTCCCTCGACCCGTATTTCAGCATCAGCTGCAACACCTCCACCGTCCCTCCGAAACCCTACCTCTCCATCATAAATAAGCAAGTGGTTGAAATAAATTCATCTTTTATTCGGCTCAACAACCCATACCAGATTGCAGCCTGCTATAATATATCAGAAAATGATCAAAGAATGAATACTGTGAGAGGTGAGGAACATAGCAATAGCATGACGGTGAATTTGACGGCGACTCCGTATACGCTGTCGTACGCAAACAGGCTGACCGCCATCGGCTGCGACGACGTGGTGATGCAATCCAACGGCAGCTCCGTCAGCGGCGGATGCTCCGCGATTTGCGCGGGCAAGAATGATACGGCCGGCGTCGGGTATTGCCCCTTTAATGCTTCCATGGTTAATGGCTGTTGCGAGGCAGAAATTAGCCCAGGTAATTAATTGTTCTCGTCGTCTCTTTGATTAGAGTCAATTCTCAAAGAATCTGTTTTCTAAAATTTAACCACGTTCATTCTGAAAATTTTCACCGTCGTTGACTTTGAGGTTTGACCCGTCAACCTCTCAATTATGATTTTTATGGTTAATCCGTCGTTATTAATTATTATGTTTTGAATAATACTTAGTTTTCTACAAGAAAAGTACTCCCACGTTCAACAACTCATTTGCCAAATTCCCCTTTTTCGTTCGTTCATAAATTATTTGTCATTTTCTATTTATAACATATGCGGATACAAGAAGGCCCCTACCAAATTATTTCTTTAGTTTTTTTATTACAAAATTTGTCAAAATTATCAAAAATTATCTACAGCCCCCATCAAATCGATGTTCTTGAAGAGGAATAATCAAAGATTGGAGGATGAGGAGGGCTGAAATTGCAACAAAGAAGAAGAAAAATAGCTACTGCACATGAAAAGAAAAATGGTTGTTGCGAAGGGTTAGAGACAGTGTTATTAAAATTGGACCGGACCGGTCGGTTCGACCGGTTTAATAGCAAACCGATCGTGTGGCCGGTCCGGTTTTCATTTTTTTTGCATCTTATAGAAAACCGATGTGAACCGCCAAAAACCGGTGAACCGGCGACCCAATGAACCGGTTTTCACTAAATTTCAATAATTATACAATTAGCAAAATGTTAAAAATGAGATTTGAACCCTTGACCTTTAAGTTAGTAGACTAAGACAACAACCAACTCCACCAATTTGAAACTTTGTTATAAATTATTTGATTAATTACTTTATCTATACTAAGAATATCAAGCTTTGTAAGTATACATTATGATGTAAAAGAATATAATTCTAGAAATCAATCGAAATTTTGGATCGTTCATTATTATAAAATTATTTATTTTGTTGTAAGCATATTTTATAAAAAAAATATTAATGAATAAATTTATTAAATCATGACTAATACAATATATAAAATTTAATGTAATTTATCATATTAATAGTTTATTGAGATATTCATATATTTTTATGTAAACAATATATATAAATATATAAAATCAAATATTTACAACACGTCCGGTTTTTTCAAAACGGTTTGACCGGTCGAACCAGTGACCCAGTGACCCACTTACATTTCCGGTTCGATGTCCGGTCCGGTTTTCAAAACATTGGTTTCCATTAGAACCCATTTTGACTTCAATTTGATGTGTTCAAATCCATGAGAACTCAATCGCACCGCTAGATTTCCGCCACGTGTCCACCATCCCCCATTGAGCCGATAGATAGTCTAGTCTTAGTTAACTCCTATTTATATATTCACCATATCTATGTCTTATGTGAATCTGATAGTGAGAGAAAAATAGACACAATTAGTATATTCCCATTTTCCTCATTTAATTATCCCACATTCAAATCCCAATCCCTATCCTCATCCTCCACCCCCAAACCGAAAACAAACAAACCCCCCAAAAAAAACAAAAAAAATCCCAATGATTTCCAATTTGTGCTAACCAAAAAAAAAAAATGTCGAAAAACACGGCGCCGCTGCTGGCGGCGGAGAGATTGTGCATGGACGAGATGCTGAGGAAGTATTGCGGCGAATTTGGGCGGTGGCAGCTGCGGCACTTTGTGCTGACGAGCATGGCGTGGGCGCTGGAGGCGTTTCACACGATGGTGGTGATTTTTGCCGATAGAGAGCCGGCGTGGCGGTGCGTGGGCGGCGGATGCGCGGCGGAGGCGGCGAGCGTGTGCGGGTTTGAGGCTGGCACGTGGGAGTGGGTGGAGGGGAAGGGGAGTTCGACGGTGGCGGAGTTTGGATTGATTTGCGGCGAGAAATATAAGGTGGGATTGGTTCAAGCCTTGTTTTTCGGCGGCTGCATGATAGGTATGTTGCTCTATTTTCGTAAATGCCATTCCCTTTTTTTTTTTTTTAAAAAAAAAAGGTGCGTTCTCATTTGTCGTAAATTATGTCGTACGTAAGGGTAAGTCTCGATGGTTGTAGTATAAAAGCAATTTCTATATAACAGCGCTTCATAATTGTATTTTCGAAATTTTTGAATTTTCTCATTGGTCGTAAATTCTGTCGTACGTAAGGGTAAGTCTCGATGGTCGTAGTGTAAAAATAATTTCTATATAGCAGCGCTACATAATTGTATTTTCAGAATTTTTTTAATTTATTCTCACAATGATATAGTTAGAAAATTAAGTAACTTCTATATTCCTAATTTACTGAATAGAAATAAAGAGAGATAATGTGTGAATAAAATTAAGTGGACTCAATTTATAGTAAGAAATTAGTTTTTCATGTAGAGGTTAGGTATATACGCAACGCAATGCCTAAAATATCGAACCATCCAACTTTTTAAATTTGAAAAGTTACTATTAGAATTATTCTAGAAAAATATGGGAGGATCACGCGTTAGTCAGTAAATTTTATCATGGAAAAAATATGGGAAAACAGTGTTCTCCACCTTTTCTATATTAATATGGTGTTCACTTAAGTCGTAAATTTACCAATAATATTATCTATAACTAAAGACCTGCCTTAGTAAAAAGATTATTTAATAGTATGTAGATAAGAGCGGAATCAAGGCTGGACAAACCCACAAGTGTCCATCCAATTTGATTTACTTTATTAGATTATATTTTGTGTTTTCCTTATTTTTTATTATAGTCTCCATATTTTCTATTTGGTGTTCTCTTAATAGTAAATTTACCAACTCCAGTTACATTTTTCTTAATATTATTATATTAGATTATATAGTATTTTATATTTTCTTCTACTTTTATATAAAATTATAAGTTCGTTCATCTCTAAAACTCTAGCTGGCCCTATATAGAGAATATATGAAATGGTGAAAAAGATTTCACCCTTTCATTTTGTTATACACAAATTTTAGGGATGAACCAATTCATGACTCTCATAGTACTAAGCTTTTCTTTTTTTTTTTTTTTTTTCTCGTTTAGGGAGTTTGGCGATATAGTATTGGATTATTAAATTGATGGTCTGTCCAGTTTGAAACTCGAGGGCCAGAGATTGAAACTCGATAATACAACCGAATCATCACGTCACATGCAAGATAAAATTATTATTTAATTTTATGTCGGGGGGGCTTTGCTCACTATCAATTTTTTAAAAGAAAAGAACAAGATATAATTAAAAAGTCATTTCTTGGAGTATTATCAAATAATATTGCGCTTTAGATGTTCGATAATATTATGGCTTAAATAGGTATTGTGATCTCGAAAAGAAAATGTCCATATTATAGTTTTAATTTTATAATAATTTAGTCCATAACACAAATAAAATTATAGACAGTCTCATTCAATAAAAATCTAAGAATTAAAGTGTGGTATATTCTAGAAAAGATTTACAGTAAAGTAATTGAGAAAGGAGGTAAATAAATAGTTGCTTGGACCAAGTGCCCTAATTTTATTGGACCCAATTTCCAAATATGGACAGCTAATCATATAGTAGTAAATAATGCGTAAGGGCCTTATAATTTCGACAGGTCTCTTTATACAGTGGCGAAGTCGCATTAGGAAAGCCCCCTTTTTTACTCTCCCAACCCACCAAATAATTTAAAGAATTGGAACTCGAATTTGACATATTTTATCTTCTCTCTTTTATCTTTTATCTTTTAATAATATAAAAGATCGTGTCACGGTTGATTACAAATATTTAGGTTTTCCCCAAATGACTTTAAAATGGCATCAATAGTATATTCGAACTTGAGACGTTTGTTAATTTCAAATGATTTTGCATCCCCTGTTGCAGTGCAATCAAGTTCAAGGCATTTTGTTCTTAGATATTAACTACTATGCTACTAGGCCGTACTCTTTTTATATTTCTTGTTTTCTAGTCAATTGAGAAAGAAATTTAAAAGTTGTATCACGATCGACTTGAACCTGAGATCTTTGGCCTCATAAATTAACTAAGCCAACACACATACCCTTTATGTTACTTGTATACTCCTTAGTGGCTTAGTCCTTACTTAACCCGTAAATATCTTAGTTTTTAACGGAATTTTATTCTCAAATAAGTGTCTCATTTCAGACTTTCATTTATTTCAAAACTTCCCGATTTACCCTTATCATCATTACAAGTTTCTTGCGTTTTCAATTTTCAATGCAATAATTAGCTAGGAGTATCAATGTTAAGTGCATATCTTCGTTGCATGTATAGTGTGATACTTATAGATTACAAAATGATTTTGTAACTAAAAGGAAATTGTATCATATATTTGTGTTGGTTTAAAGGTAGGATAATTAATGTTTGGGACCAAATTTTTGTACGTTCGAATGCAACTTTTAAATTTTGTCAAGTGATTAAAAAAAAAAAAAAAGGCTGCTTAGTACGGCTACACGTTTCATCTTTAAAATGGAGTATATCTCTTTGCAGATTCAAACTTTTGCTTTCTGTCACATAATAATATACTATTAGGAGTCACTTTTTGACATAACTTTGGCCTAGAGTGCAACTCTCTTCCATTCAAAAATGGCGGACATGCCATATCCCAATTCAATATGATATTGCTACTTATTCAATTCATTTTTTTTTTATATATGTATTTACTACTTTAATATGATAGTTTTGGGCAGTGGGTGAGTATATTGGTAGGAAAGTGCATAGCTAATTAATTACAACTAGTATTATTTTAGCCGTCTTTGTTGATAAGCTTTTCCTAACTAGATAGACTAGTATCTTTAGTGGAGGGTTTCACCATCATTTCATTTCATTTAATTATTTCTTTTAATAGATAATTATAGTTTCTTTATTCTTCACTGTAGTTCTTTCGTTTCTTCTTTGAGCATAAAACTTAATCCTAAACATTGACAGTGGAAAATACATAATCATGTGAATTTCGATGTTGGTTGAGTGAAACGTATTTAGGAGGATAAATTAGGATTATATATTTAACAACATAAACATAATGATTTGGCGCAATCAAGAAGGATAGTATCCAGTTCTTCCTTTGCAATGTATTATGTATTGCACCTATCTCATGACTAGGATAATCAATCTCACCCTACTGCAAAATGTTTGAATAATAACACAATTTTTGAAAAATTATGAGACTTGAAAATGTGACATTATGCGTGTCACATTCCAAAAGAATGTTATAAAATTTATCGACATTTGAGGGTGTAATTAGTGTTTGTGATATGTAAAGATGTAATTATTCTTAATGACATGTGGAAGTGTGTTTGTTCTTTATCATAAATAATAGATGTGTTTGAAGATTCGGATCTTGAAAACGGATTTTGATCGGGTCCAAGATTATTTACAGTTTTATTTTATTTACAAAAAAGTTGTTACAATTCTAAATCTAATAAAATTTATTTAATGTTTTATCTTGAACAAAAGTATATAGATGCATGTGAATCATGTGATAGGTGTGTGTGACTTAACTTTAGGTGTGTGTGACTTAACTTTACTACACATCTCTTGGTAATATCACTAAAATTATGTCACTACTAGACAATTTTGACGTATGTCAATCTTTGCATCTTCTTTGTAGAAAAGATTTGACTCCTTTGCTTATACCTTATATATAGAGCAAGTTACGTTTTATTTTGATTTTTTATTTCGTGAGAATTCGCAGCCACTACTTTCGGTACATGTATTGTAAATATTGATATGAAGTATGCGAATTCAGATTTATCTAAAAAACATCTTATCATGAAATAAAACGAATCATAAACTAAACTCAACGTTATGATATAAATGTAAAGTTTACATAACACGACACGATACTGACACGATACGACATGTATCAGGTGCCGGCGTATTCGGGCATCTCTCCGACTCGAAACTGGGGCGAAAGGGCTCCCTATTAGTCGTATGCATCCTCAACGCCATCTTCGGTTGCCTGACCGCCCTCTCCCCGACCTACCTCGTCTATGCCGTCCTCCGCCTCCTGACGGGCGTCAGCACGGGCGGGGTCGGCCTCTGTGCCTTCGTCCTCGCCACCGAGCCCGTGGGCCCCACCCGCCGCGGTGCCGCCGGGATGTCCACCTTCTACTTCTTCTCCGGCGGCATCGCCGCCCTCTCCGGCATCGCCTGGCTCTTCCCCTCGTGGCGGGCCCTCTACCTCGCCACCTCCCTCCCCTCCATCCTCTTCCTCGTCTTCGTCCTCCCCTTCGTCTCCGAGTCCCCCCGCTGGTCCCTCATCCGGGGCGAGGTGGGCCCCGCCATGAGGACAATGCGGGCAATCGCAAAGTCCAATGGCAGGAAACTCCCAGAGGGAGTCATCCTCGCCTTGGATGATGATGTTGATGCTGATGCAGGCCCTGCAGCAGGCCCGCATCAGCATCAGGGGAAGGGGGGGACCGCGGTGAGCGGGTCCCTGGTGGATGTCCTGGGGACCCCGCTCACCAGGGTCCGCCTCTTCCTGGCCGTGGCGATCAACTTCTTCTGCTCGGTCGTGTACTACGGCCTGAGCCTCAACGTGGTGAACCTCGGGACGAACCTCCACCTCAACGTGTTCCTCAATGCGGTGGCGGAGATGCCGGCGTTCCTCCTCACGGCGCTCCTCCTAGACAAATTCGGGCGGAGGCCGCTCAGTATCGGGACGCAGTGGTTCAGCGGGGCCTTCTGCCTGCTCGGGGGGGCGGTGGCGGCCCACGGCCCGTGGGAGGCGGCCCGGATGGCGTGCGGGATTTTGGGGATTTTCGGGATGGCGGGGACTTATAATTTGTTGTTTATCTATACAGTGGAGCTGTTCCCGACGGTGGTGAGGAACGCGGCGCTGGGGTGCGCGACCCAGGCGGCGCAGCTGGGGGCGATACTGGCGCCGTTCGTGGTGGTGATGGGGGATAGGGTGCCGTTTCTGGTGTTCGGGGCGTGCGGGGTGGCCGGCGGCGCCCTCGCGTTCCTGTTGCCGGAGACGTTGAACCGGCCGTTGTACGACACAATGGCCGGAATGGAGGAGGGAGAAGGTGGGGCTCTCTTGAGTTGAGTTGAGCTTTGGGGAAGTTATGGATATGTTGCAGCAAATCTACCACCCAGGAACCATCTGATCTGCCCATACGAACTAGTTTTGGATATGTTGTTTTTTGATATAGTGCAATTTTTTGTTTTAGCTAACTAGTTGTGACAGGCGATATAATTGGAGTATTCTTTTGGGATTTTGTTGAGAGGAATGTAGTTTTTGTTGGCTTAATTCATTGTTTGGGATGAGAATCGGAGCCACATATATTTCACCATTTGGATGATACGAGGGGGAGCTAATTTCATATGCATTTTACATATTTGATACAAAATGTAATTTGTTGCGGTAGGGTTAGGTTAACGTAAAAATTACTTTTATTGTGAGAACGTGAGAATCAGAAAAGTTATAAATCCGCCACAAAAGTTAAAATTAAAGGTCACAAACACATTAAATATATATACAAATGCAATAGAAGATCCAAACTCTGCTAAATATTTAGATCTTTTCCGTGTTCAAAATAATAAATAATACTATTAATTAAATTTTCTAGAAAAATATAGTTGATCCATGCATCATCCATGAATATAAGAGCTAAATTATTAGCTATATATATGTAGTAAATTAAGTTCATTCTCATCATGCAACTCCTATTATCATTTTCATACTCTCAGTTAATACTAAAATCAATAGCTCTGAACTACTTCTATCATCATACTCTAATTTTCATAGTACTGGTTTCTGCATTGTGCATTAAGGCCAATACAAACATGTTTTTGTTGGCTTTAATGCACAATGCAGGCAGGGGCGCAGCCAGAATTTTATAAGTGATTGGGCGAAATTATATTTTTGCATAGAAATAAATCTGTTGGACGAAACTATACGTTTACATACAAAATATGAGAAAAATACATAATATATTATCACTATTATGACATTATAAAGAAAACGGCCGCCCGCCCTCCCTCCGCCCCTGAATGCAGAAACCAATATCATGAAAAATACAGTATGATAGAAAATTTAATTTGCTACAAATATATATAGGAAATTAAGAGCCATGAATAGTAGTATTGGAGAGTGTGAAAATGATAGTAGGAAATTTAATTTGCTACAAATATATATAGCTAATAATTTAGCTTCTTGTGTTTCATGCATGACGCATGGGTGACCGGTATTTGTGTGAAATTCTAAGTGCCAGCAACTAGCTCATGTCTTCATGTATGATGCATGGATCAACTACTTTCTCCTAGAAAATTTAATTAATAGTACTATTTTTATATTGAACACGAGAAAGATTGAGAATGAAAACAGACCTAGAGGTTTAGAGCCACGTAGAAAATTTAATAATACTATTCTGAACATGGCATATAAAGTCGAAATTCGATGTGAACAATAAAAATAGGCCCGCTACCGGTTCAATACCAAAAAATCGGTTAAACGGTACCAAAAATTCCATTTTAGAGAGTACCGGCACCGTCCCAACTCCCAAATAAGACAACCGGTTCCACATCCGGTAAAAAGAAAAAAAAAATCCTTTCTCCTTTTCATAATAATAACTTAAGCTTTCAAGCCATAACCGGTAGAACCGATTAAGTTAACCGTTTAGGGAGTTATAGCCTGCTGCGAGCAGGGTTGTGCGGGGGTGGTTTGGTACCTGTTAACCGAGCACCGGATATCCTCCTAAAATCATAGAATTTTCAAGGTAGGCTATAGTGGCTATTTATAAAATTTACTTCAGCACAAACTAAGCAAATATTTCATCAGCTCGTCTTTGTCACAACCGTTATAGCACAGGCACAGACCAGTCTAAGCCAGCAATCAGATTTGCAAAGGATAATGCAATTCGAAAAGTTTAACTACTTAAATGAAGTGGAAATAAAATCAAGGAAACTTAGGCAAGTACTCCAACAATATAACTCAATAATAATCCCAACAAAATTTAGTATAACACCCTGGGCAAAACGTTGCATTTCAACAAACCAAAATCAGATTCAAAAATTCAATTTAGGAAAAAGAAGAAAACAAGAACAAAATACTTAAGCCTTATCAGCCTTAGCTGATAAAGCAGCAGCTTGACCCCTGAGACGACCGGTTCTTCTGGCAGCAATAAGACCGACCTTTTGCCCAGGCGGTGCATCACGACGAACAGTACTGGCATGACCGATATGTTGATGGTTACCACCACCATGGGGATGCTCCACAGGGTTCATAGCCACACCACGAACCTTGGGCCACGAGTTCCTCTTCACTCTGAACTTGTGGTACGCATTTCCGGCCTTCAACATGGGCTTCTCAGTTCTACCACCTCCGGCAACCTGTCCAACCATGGCACGGCAGCCACTCGGGACGATCTTCTTTGCACCTGAAGGGAGCTTAACCCTGCAGGAATAGCAACCTTCTCAATCAGATATATCTTGATGCAGGCACAAAACAAACATATAAAGAATATTTGAGCGATTAAGTGATGATTACACCAAGCAAGAACATGAAGCAAACTCTTCCAAGTATTGTTTATTTTATAGCCTGTAACTAGAAAATGTCATTATGCATTGAAGAAAAATATCATTGACCGCCGCACCAACAAACCTCAACGAGCAATACCAACTTTTATCATCATATTTCCAACATGTAGGTGAGGCAATTGTATATATTGCTCATTGCTCAATTTAAACTAGAACAAGCAGACTAAATTTCAATCCTAAACTTACATAATGAAGATTTATGCACCAGGCATACCCAATGATAGCATTTTGTACCATATAACTAAAACTTGATTGCTATTATGCATATCCAATTTTAGTTGCCCATATATAATTCTCAATAATCATGAATCCCAAACCAGATTCACTTGAAGATGTAATGTAGAAACACCAATCCAAATCCCCTAAATTATGAGGCATGGAAGAGCTACTCAAAACTATGAAACGATGCAACATTGATGAATAAAAAAAATGTCAGTCTTACCACATAAATTAATTCAATTTCACAGTAATCCCATACACAAGTATCTAATTAAAGCTAAACCAATCAATACTAGCAACGAATAACAAAAAAAACAAATAGAACATTATAGTCAATACTACTCAATAACTGTGCCAAATATCAAATTACTCACATAACCTCGAAGCAATTAATAGAAATATTGACAGCTATGGATAAAATTGGCCAGTAAACAAGAACAATTGAAAAAGACACCATTTTGAACACAACATCATACTACTGCTTCTCAATAAAATTTTCAATTAAACAATAGGCGATAAAATTACCTAGTAGTTCCATTATCAGGGTTGTGAGAGATAACAATCGCGTAATCCCCAGAAGCCCTAGCGAAAACGCCGCGATCTCCAACGTGATGCTCGACGTTGCAGACGACAGCTCCCTCGGGGATAGATCTGAGCGGCAATACGTTTCCGACGACGAGATTGGCCTTCTTCCCGCAGTAGACGAATTGGCCGGTGTACATGCCCTCGGCGGCGACGAAGAGCTCCTTCTGGTGCTGGAATCGGAAGGGGTGGCGGAAGGTGACGCGTGCGAGGGGGGCGCCGCGGCCGGGGTCGTGGATCACCTCCGTCACCACGCCTTTGAGGTAGCCGTTGCGCTCGCCGAAATCGAGGGAGCGGAAGCGCGCGGGGCCCTTGCGGTGGTGGGTGTGGGACTTGAACACGCTTCCAGCTCCCTTACGCTGGGCTCTGATCACGCGTCCCATTGTGCAAGGGGTGTGTGTGTGTGTGTGTGTGTGTGTGTGTGTGTGTGAGCGGCGGAGGGAGAAATGGCGGAAGGGGAAATGGGGAAGATAGATATAAGGGTTTTGGGGTAATTCGATGAAATTAGGGTTTCCGCAGGGCTTGGAGTTGGGAGATGGCCATACATTGGGCCGAGGCCCAATTTAGGGTCAAAATGGGCTCGTCGTCCTATTATTTGTTTACAATAGTACTATTAATTACTCAAGTAAAATGTAGAGTATTAAAGGAGGTAAGTAAGTATTGTTTTTAAATCTCTCTGGCTAGTACGTAAATTACTGAACTTTCGTCAAATTTTGATTTTGCATAACATTTTCACAATCCTTCTGTAAATTACTAAAACTACTAATAGTTTTTATTTTGGTGCCGGTCAAGATTTCAGCTTAACACTGATATAGATAATAGAATGATAAAAATTGATTGGCCGTAATTAAAATGCGTGACACTATCAATGGGACAACATTGTGTTATTAGGTGTGGTCGGAAAGACATCGAATTTTTGCAATTAGAGGTTTGTTAGCTAAAGTCGAAATCTTGATCAGTAGAATAATTGGAAAAAATCAATAGTTTGGTCATTTACATGCGGATTTGAAAGTCAAGTATGCAAAACAAGAATTTGAATAAAGTTCGATAATTTACGGACCAGTAACCCTTGTTTTAAATCCCAAATTATACCTATTTTAGTAAAAAGGTGTAGAGTTATTAGAAATATTTATTTGAAGAACCAACTATCAATATTATATCAAAAAGATCTCACATCAATTTTTCAGTCATCGAAATCTTGACGTAGTTCCATGCATGTATTAATGTACATTATTCTCAATTAAATAGTGGAGACGTAGCATAAATCCATGTGGTATTGGTGAGCAACGTCTAAATTTTGGGGGCCAAAACATGGGCTCTTGAGTTTGATACTATATGAATAGTTTGTGATTTAAATAGATACTACTTTTTTATAGTTCAACATAGTCCAAAACGGGTATAGTTTGAAGTTTGAAGTATATTATCCATGAAAGAACACGTACATAGATTTTCTTCAAAATTGGGAGTTTGATATTATATATTTTATTTAGGAATGTGTTTTTTTTTTTTGGAAATTGAAATCGGTTTTACAATGGGCCTATCTGTGAGTCAAATTATGGGCTTAGCCTACATTTATATACACTTAACTCTTTGAACCGAATTTTTTGTGCTCAAATAGCCATATGACAAAACAAAACTAAGATGAAGGTTTTTTGCAGAAAAATAAAGGCTCTATAGCAGTAAATTCAAAAACTATTATAAATTTTGATTTTCTCCTCATCTACAAAATTGGTGCGTAAGATACGACTTCTATGCTCTTCATCGATGGAGTACTTTTGCAAGTCTTACATTCATTTGTGACAATTTAGATTTTTAGAGGTAGTCATCTTTCAAATTTAGAGGGTTGGATATTAAGTTAACGAAGGTTATGAAAACATATGATTGAAAACTAAATAATTGTGAATGATTTTGGTGTAGTTTGTTAAAGCCGCAAAAGTTGCGTCTTGATTTGGGCAACTATGGAATAGTTTATTGCAATATGCTATTTATTTCATAGTTATATTTAGTATTTATAGTCCATATTTAATTTCAGTAGTACAGCTTTTGTTGAATAAATTTTGGTGGTTTAGTTTCATTCGCATGTTGATTTTTCCTTATTCATAACCATCTTTTTTAAAAAGGGTACTTTCTAAAATTGATTAATGATTTCCTAAAGAAGAAAAAAGACTAGTAATCAGTGTATTTAATTAGGCTCTAAAAGGGAGGGGATCAAATAGAAACCCTCCTCATTTTGTTAACTAAGAATCGATCTTGTCCGTTGATCTAAATTAATGGATGGTCCAGATTGATTTTTCAAATCTAACATGTTTTCTTGTTTACAAGATAATTCTTTATTTGTACAATATTTTTTTACGTGTTAAATAATATTTTTATTATTCTAATGTTTTTTAACACATAACAAAATGTTTTTTATTAGTAATCTGATACTGGTTTCTAGTTAACATAATAGAAAGGGTTATTAGTTGAACCTCACCGGCTCTAAAATTAATGATGTCAATGTTATATATGTTGGAAGTTTTAGAGGGTGTTGCTTTGTTTGTTTGTTTGTTTATTCTTGTTAATTTTCAGACAAAATTTTAGCATTCTCCACGCAATGTAAAATGTATTGATTTTTCTTTTCCATTGACATTGTTTGCAACCTTATTTACACATTTAACGATAAAAGAAGTGTAAAAGAAACATCCGCAACAACTATCAAATTATGAGTAAGGTTTTTAAACACTTTTGCTCCCTAAATAATAATAGTAATACTCTGATACAAACGAGCTCAAGCTTGACTTATTTAACTAACGAGCACAGCAAACAAGCATAATTTTTTATTGAATAAGATCGAATATATAGCTCACAAGTAGCTCAATTAATTTACAAAGACTTATGTAAGGTCAACCTTAGTGCGGTCCAGTGATTCCCACACGAGACTTTACCGAACTCATGCAAATATGTTTCTAATTTTTATTTATAGTGTATTATTCTTTCAGGCTCCTCTTATATTTAATAGACATATACTTTCTTTGATTTTTAATATTATCTTTTATTTGTCCTTTGAACACACTCAAATAGTACGACCTTCAATTTATAAGTATGAGGTATAGAGTTCAAACTCTACCTATTTCCCACCAAACCAAACATTATATATACCATAGTTTATGGTCGACCAAAAATGATGCGTCACACATGAAAGTACGAATATATCAAATAAACTTCAATGATGAACATTTTTATATTTAATTTCTAAGGAAGAATTTTAAATGTGCAACACCATAACATATAGCATATAAAAATAACCATTTTAAGATAGTAAATATAAAAATTGGCCTGTAAATATAAAAAGATAAAAAAATAGCCTTTAATTTCATGAATTTACCATAATTTCACAAGTTGACTTTCGTGAAATGGTGTTTTTACACTCCATTTCATGAGTTGCACATGCAAATTCGTGAAATGCGTGTAAAATTCATCATTTCGCGAATTCACATGTGAAAATTCGTGAAATAAAATGTCATTTTTTATATATATATTTACAGGCCAATTTTTATTTTTACTATCTTAAAATGGTTATTTTAATAGTTGTCTCTTATAAAAAAAAATATCCTACATTTATCTTTATAATAAGAGTGGTCAGTGGGTGAAATTTTATTGATATCAAACGTGATTAAATTAAATTCATTAATTTATATGTCATGATAGTAGAAAAAACCCAAAAGAATCTCATCAAACATCATGACTTAATTAATATAAATTGCGAGGCCACGAAACAAACAAAACGTGATTATCCATAAACTACATTATCTTACCATAACAACTGAACTGACCTTTGGAATACACATAAAAATCTACTCTCTTTTTTGGTCGGTCCTATCTTGAAATATTTATAGCATTATTACACAAGAATTCCATATTATCCATTTTTTATTCGGTTGCTTCATTTATTTTATTTACGAGTCTAATTCATATATAAAACGTGTAAGCAAAAGGCTGAGATTGCTTAAGAGGCAAAGCCCATCGCTCTACGCATTTTTGACAGCAACAAAGCGTACTTGTCTCTTTCCTCTCTCTCCAAAAAATTCTTGTTTTTATATATACGCAAATATTTGCATACTAAACTTCAAATTAATGCATAATTTAATTTGTGCATGATCAATAAATGGCACCTATATTGACATTATTTTTGTCTATGCTGCCAATTTTGGCTGTGGAGTCTCATCCCATTAGTAGAGATGATTTTCCAGATGGCTTCATCTTTGGAACTGCTTCTTCAGCTTATCAGGTTCGATTATATATAGTTTTATATATATTTCTTTTTTATGTGATTTGGATTTAATTAACTTAATTTTTTTTGTGTTTATGATCAGTTTGAAGGAGCTGCAAATGAAGGAAATAAGGGGCAAAGCATATGGGATACCTTCGCTAGGAAACCAGGTTGGTGAAATTCTCATTTCTCTCTCTCTCACACGCACAAAAAAAAACAAAAAGTGAGCAAATTTAAGATGATTTGATACACACAATTAACATGTTTTGATCACAAAAAAATAGGAAGAATATTGGATTTCAGCAATGCAGACACCGCGGTTGATCAATATCATCGGTTCAAGGTGAATTTCAATATCACTTTATTTTTCGTTTATTTTTTAGCTATTCATCTCTTTTTTTCTTTTTCTATTTTTCCAACTTTCGATTCCTTTTCTTTTTAACTCCAATTTTTCGACATTTTTTTCTTCACAAAATGGCCCATGTTACAAAATTTAGCAAAGAATGATGAGCCGCTTCTCGGCGATTCTTAGGTGGATAATAGATTAATTGAGTTTGATTTTTTTTCCATCTCAAGAATCGTGCGAGATGATTCATCATCCCGTCGCTGAACTTTGTTAAGGATGTGTTTTTTTTTTTCCTATAAGTATAACTAATAGAGGATATTATACTCGTTTCGTTCATCAATTATTCGTGATATTATAATGATATATGAATTTTTGAAAAAATGTTGATAGTATGTGAGTAGACCGTGGAGTAACGTAGAGATTTTAATATAGATATTATGATTGTGTATTATTATAAATGGAAAGTGAAAATATACGGAGGAATAAAATAAACAATGGCTTCGTCATATATGGATACCTCACACTTGGAATTTTAATAATCGGTTTATAGTATATATAGAAACAGCTACCGACGATGAAAGGAATCTTTGATTTTGATAAGTCTTAGAAGCCAAAATGTTGAGATATATAAAGTATTCGGCAGGATAAGAATGCCAACGCTTTCAAGTTACACAAATTATATATCTTGTAAAAGATCAAGTAGTGTAGCATAAAAATAATATTATTTTTATTAATAATATTAATATTAAACTCCCATGACCACAAATGACAAAACACACATGCTAACGAATATTGAGTAAATTTACGTAATCTACCCCCAATTATTGCGTAGATTACTGATTATCATGAGGGTAATACGAGAAATTTTGTATTAATTTGGTATTTGAGATTCAATGCATCACACTTGCTGTCTTATTTTATTTTCTTTCATCTTTTATTGCTATTCAATTCAATTTATATAATTTAGTTTAAGTTTTATTTTTTCAATAGTGTTTATTCCTGTCTAATTAAGATGTATAAATTTAATTTTATCATTCGAATTCGCTTTCGTTATTTATAATCCATCTTTAGGATTGATAAATCTAAAGTTAGGACATATAATTGTTTAACTTTTTTCTTTTAAAATAAAAATTAAGTATGAGTCATAATAAATTCCATTTATGTATAAAAGTATTAGTAAAATCATAAATACATTTGTGGGAGACGATGACCCAGAAAAATTGTGGGACTGAACATATCTCATCCACTTATTAGGGGATGCAAGTATTAATTAATTTATTCGATACATATAAGAATTTTGAATTTCGTCCACTGAATCCAACCTCGTATATGGCAGAGTGACATCGACCTAATGGAGGATTTGGGAATGGATGCTTATAGATTTTCCATATCTTGGTCAAGAATCTTGCCTAGTAAGATTTTATCAACAATTATTTAATCTCTAAATTATTTTGGTACCAAAAAGATTTCCCACCTAACCATGTTTAGTAGATCTCATGGCCTTAGTATGTGAAAATTCACAGATGGAACAGGTGAACCGAATCCACAAGGGATAGCTTACTACAACAATTTAATAGATTCTTTGATTGAAAAAGGTAGTAAATCAAATCTCAATTTTACATATCTTAGCTGCAATTCAATCTAATTATAAACAACTTGTTGTTGTAATTTTTTGAAGGCATCCAACCTTATGCGACTTTGTACCATTGGGATCTTCCACAAATGCTAGAAGATACATATGGAGGACTTCTAAGCAATCAAGTTGTGTATGTGAATTTTTTTCCAAATAAATAGTTGTCAAATCATAATTGATGGTATATAATAGAGGTTGGCTATGCTTATTTTAGAGAAAGGAGTGGTAAGGGTGACTTATCTGTCAACTATTCCATTATCACCCCCGAAAAACCAAACTATGCCTTACTAGGTTGCCAGAGTATGATACTCGGCTTATCAAAATATGAAATTGAAAGTGTATAGAAATATCATTACATAAAGATGATTGTGAGTTTGAGAAAGAACCTAGTTAGAGTAAAGAAATTGAAGATATATGAAATTGGAAGTGTATATATTGGAAATAATAGGGTTATTGTTGTAAATAAATTGTTGCTTATAAGATTATGAAGAAAAGAACTTGGGCTTGAGATTCTTATATTTCGACGAGTTTATAGGTTGTTAGAACCTTATTTTCACAGATTATAAACTTTGACAAACACCCTCTTAGTGTGTGTATATATACTTGTTTTGAGGGGCTTATAAACTCCGCCAAACGCCCTCGTTGTCTCATATATATACTTTGCGCAGGCATGATTTTGAGAAGTATGCATATATATGTTTCGAAGCATTTGGCGATAGAGTGAAGCATTGGATGACTTTCAATGAGCCTCATGGTATTGCAATACAAGGTTATGACTTTGGCATTCAAGCTCCAGGAAGATGTTCCATTCTCGGACATCTGATCTGCAAAGGAGGAGAATCTTCTACCGAACCGTACGTAGTTGCACATAATGTTCTATTGTCTCATGCTGCAGCCTATCATACCTATCACAAGAACTTTAAGGTATTTGACATACATAATAAGTGTTATTTACAATTTAATGCTCGATTTTTGGAGTTCTTGACGATTTAGATTTTAGACCTAACTAGTGAATTGAAGCATGTTTTAGATTTACACCTATCAATGTTTTGCATGAGATTAGAGTTTAGATTTTAGCATTCATATGATGGTGAAACTCAAAAGGGATCGAGGGTTATAAGAGTCCATTATGCCGATTATCCTCTCATGTCGTCAATTTCATCGTCGGATGTCCGACGATCGATAAATTGATTGGGTGTTGGTGCGGAGGAATTAAAGCTTCACTGTAGTACGACTTGTAATTTTGGATGTTTAACAATGAAATTGACGATATAGGATGACAATCCAATTAATCGGCCAAAAAGTCTTCTGTCAAATTTGAATTGTGACACCTGTCTAAACTCTAAATCTCAACTCCAATTTCGCGCGAAAAATTGTGTAGGTCTATGATCGCATAGTAATCCTCCCTTTGGGGCCCATATTAATGCACTTTTTGTCATTTTGGCCCGTCCCACAAAATTATGCGCATTCTTTTATTGGAAATGACCCCACACCCTATTTGACGTTTGTACCCTTACTTTTACTTAGATTTATAACACATTTTCAGTTACTAATACCATTTTGTGAGACCTATTCTCCACTACAATTAAAGTCAACTAAATTTTATCAAAATCCACGTCTGATCAAATGGTGCATTAATATAGGGGACAAAGATAGTATTATAACGTGGTCTCTATTCATAGGTTTCAAATATCGGGTCTAAATTAAATTGCAATTGTTTCGAAAGGGTGAGAACTAAAGTGCTAATAACACTACATGATAAATGAATAAACACATAATTAAAAATATTTTTAGGACATCGATCATTTTAATAAATGTGTTAACTATTTGCTACAGAAAATCCAGCGAGGCATGGTTGGGATAGTATTGGATTCTAAGTGGTACGAGCCATTATCCGAGAGCGAAGAAGATGTGGATGCTGCGCAGAGAGCCTTAGATTTCGGACTCGGATGGTAATAACACTAATTTATAGCATATACGGATCCGGATTTATTTTGGGCTAATATTCAGATATAGCTTGACTTATGTTCGTATGAGTATTTTATGATTTGACATTATAAAATAGTCAAGTATAGTCCAACCACTGCTATACGTGTGATAATATAGCAATTGTTGGAATATATTTGACAATTCAAGAATATGTCATGCCATAAAATACTCACACGGACGTAAGTTGGACTATATTTAACTATTAACCCTTTTATTTATAGAGGAGAGAGAAAGTATTCATTGTTAATGAGTTGGTGTGACATAAATTAAGTGGCAAATCTAAATCAGGTTCCTTGATCCACTTCTACTTGGGAATTACCCTCTTTCAATGCAGAAGTTGGTGGCTGAGAGGCTTCCTCAAATAGGGCCCAATGTGTCTCAATTTCTTAAAGGGACACTTGATTTCATTGGTATAAATCACTACACAACATTATATGTGCGAAATGATAAGATGCGATTTGCTAAGTTCATTCTACAAGATGCCTCAACTGACTCAGCTATCATTACCACTCGTAAGATATCAAATTAACCACATTCTTGTTTTTATTATTTTTTTTTCTAACTCTTTAATGCGATAACTAATTAATGTTAATGTCTCATGTCCATTTAGATACAAAGAATGGAGTTAAGATCGGAGAGAGAGTAAGACTCAATTTCTCATCACTAATGTTTGCTTTGGATGATGGATTAGATTTGTAAAGAAATTAATGGGTATTTAAAGGGATAGATGGTCACACGAGTTCAAAATTGTTCAATCCATGAAAATATACGATGGATTAACCAATATGATTTTTATCGATCTGTCTAAGATAAGCACCCAATATAAACATTGGGGAAACGTTTTCTTTGTGTGATATGATAGATGGATAAAGTATAGGATTGATCATGTTTTGTGCATTTTTCCTAACAGATGTTCTCAATTTATGTTTTCTAATAGATAGACATCATCTTTCACTTTCATCAACCTATAATCAACTTAAGAATCTAGCAAAATAACTCATCCTTCTGTTGTTGGATTTTCTTGACACGGACATTTTGTGAAAATGCTCAAATTAAGATTTAAGATCTTCTTTTAGAAAACGTAAGTTCGGGATAACTTTTTGGAAAAATACTGAAAGTTGGAGATACAATATATGATTAACTGTAGATTACATTGATAAAGAAATTATATTTAAGGATTACATGGTCACAAAAGTTCAAAATTGTTTAGTCTATTAAGATATTTGATTGATCGACCTATACGATTTTCATCTATCTAAGAGAATCACCCAAAGTAAACAGTGGGCGTTCATATATGAAAATCTATCTAAGAGAATCACCCAAAGTAAACAGTGGGCGCTCATATATGTTTATTTCATATGATATGATTGATAGATAAAATATATAATTGAGTACTTGAAAGGATTTAGACAACTATCCAAATTCAAAATTAATAATCCTTTAAAACAAATGGTAAATTAGCCTATATTATTTTGATCTAGACATGTGATGCTATTTTTATGACTTTTCCTATTTTCAGGCAGCGTCGAGTTGGCTATACATAGTTCCATGGGGTATTCGTAGTCTAGCAAACTACATTAAAGACAAATATGGGAATCCACCAGTAATAATAACTGAAAATGGTAAAAAGAAAAAATAGTTCAATTATTTTTTATGGTATATATTACTTAATTAACTTCGAATTTGAGTTATGTATATCTTATGAATTTGCAGGAATGGATGATCCTAATCGATCTTTCGCCTCGCTGGAGAAGGTTTTACAAGATGATACGAGAATAGATTATCATAGAGACTACCTCTCAAACCTCTCTGCTGCAATAAGGTACTAAATAAAAACAAACTCAAATATGGTAAATACATTTTCTTTTAGATAAATATCACTTTAAATCCTAATATATTTGACATTATCAATAATATTATGAACCATTGAAAACGTTTTTTCGTAAATCTTGAACTATTGATTTTGCATCAATTGTTTAGCCACGGTCAATTTTTCGCCTCAATGTGGCTCGCCGGATTGTCACATGTATTTAACAATTTTCAAAAAGAACTACATGGCACAAAGGACGTCGCCGGATTGTTAAATTCACCGTGTCAACTCCCCGTAGTCGAGAAATGGAGGATCAAAGTTGTTTTTATTTATATATTAAAGGGGTATCTATAATGGTTCTCATTTCCCTTCCGTGGTGACTCGAACCTCCGACCTATCAATTGGAGGGGAAACATCCTGCTAACTGAGCTATGCTTCATTGACCACAATTGGTAGAGAGTTAATAGTTCAGAGTTTTAAAAAAATGGTAGCACAGAATAGAACTAAGATCGTCAAAATAATTTAAGATTTAAAGTGATATTTACTCAATTTTTTACTCGTATTTTCCAACCCAACTATTATATTTGGTGTATGAGAACTATTTGAGCACAAAATGCAGGCAAGATAAGTGTGACATTCGAGGTTATTTCGTTTGGTCATTGTTGGATAATTGGGAGTGGAATATGGGCTACACAAAGAGGTTTGGGCTTTACTATGTGGACTTCAAAAACAACCTCACAAGAATTCCCAAGTCCTCTGTAAAGTGGTTCAAGAATATGTTGGCATCACAAAGAGACTATGCCTCCCTTTGAGTCACAATATTGTGCTATTTATATTATACATCACATTTGTACATTTTCGAAATTCACCATGAATTGTTTAATGAATTTATGATTTACTACGGTGTCCCTTTTTTGGTCTAACTCGAATAAATTTGTTAAATTGTGATGAGTGGGTAAAGCTAAATCACAAAAGTCAAATAGAAATTAAACCTACGGCCCAAACTTTTAATAATAAAAAAAAAATCACGAGGATAACTAAATTATGATATTGAAATGAAGGATGTAAGGTTATAAATTAATATTCTGCATACAATTATTTATTAAATTTTTGTTGGAGGTATATTATGATTATGGGTCTAAACTCTAAATCACTTATCCCTCGTTTTGATTTTTTTTTTCCAAATATCACATATAATCCTATATGATACTTCCTCTATCTTTTTAAACTTGGCACCCTTTCTATTTTAGGTTATTCAATTAGTAATGACACATGCTAAATAAGATAATAAATTTGCCTTAAAAAATTGATCAACAAAAATTGAGGTGAATATATATAGGATGCATATTGTGAAGATATATTTAAAACTAGGTTGTAACCCGTCGAAATTCGACGGGAATCATTTTATGTCATGATTTGTAAATATTTTTATTAAAAAGTTA
>JAYJMF010000027.1:82048-92064 GCA_036873715.1 Salvia sclarea | reverse complement strand
ATATACTTTTAACCAATGTATTTCATACAATCTAATACAAAACACAATTAATATATAAGAAAATTTTAATAAAATATTGAATATGTTTTGACCCGTGCGTATGCACGGGTGGCATACTAGTAGGAAAAAAAAAACTAAAATAGTTGAATATAAACGTAAATTATTTGTAAGTCAAACTTCATAAATTTTTTACCTATATTGAACCCTTTCATTTAATTAATAAGAAGGAAAGATCAACACACTTATATAAGTTACAGACTTAGTAAAGTCAAGAAGATAAAAAAAGCTCAAATATTGAAAAAGTGGAAAAGCAACAAACTTTCACTTGATTAAATGTAAGATTAATTACGAAAGGAACTAGAAAACGCGTATTGGTTTTTCTTTAATTTTGTAGGTTAAATATGCGAATAATAATGAAATTAAAAACCTATTTGTTTTCTCGTTCCATCATTATACAAAGATGATGATAAGATTTTTGCACAAAAATAGATTAAATAATAACCCCAACTCCTAGCGGAGTAGCGGTCAAAGAAAGCCTTTTTTCTATTTCTAATGATCTAGCTAGTTGTCCTTTTCTATTAGATACCCTTATATACTTCACAATAACATTGTGTATATACTATAATTATGGAACTTAAATCCACACACACACACACACACACACACATATATATATATATATTGTTATAATTAATAAATTTAGTAAATGGATTAATTCCAAAAGTGGGATTGTTGGGAGGCGAAAAGCATGAGGTTGAGAACGTAGGGCTGCAAGATATGCACCATAGGCTTACTTGTTTTGGTTGGTCATGTTTTGGGTGTTATGAATAGGATGTGTCACTATTTCAAGCATTCATACAAACTCAGATTTTCTTCACTTTTTCTTGTACATTTCCTCATAATTATCTTATGCGATCTCTCTCTCTCTCTCTCTCTCTCTCTCTCTCTCTCATCTTATTATTATCATTATAAAAGTGTGTTCTTAGATTTTGATATAGCTAAATCACATTCTTCCTTAATTTCAATTTTTTGTGGATAGATAATAATTAGTAGTTTAATATACATTCACATATATATAGTGATATTATAAGGTATCAATCCTTTTGTATCTAAACTTTTTTCAAAGTTGTGATTATATCTTCTCTATCATACGTTTATGATGCAAATGCATGATGCATCATATTAATTTCTCTTTATGTGATTTTTTTACAATTTTTCTATCTTATTTATCTAATACTAATATCTTTCGAGTAATTCTACGTACGTTTTGACGAGACATCACCAAACTCATTATTCTAACTTAAAGTGCAATAGATATATCATATATAGCCAGTGGAATAAAAAAAAAAACTCAAACAAATATCATAGTCCTATTTTATTTTCTCTTTATTAAAATTGATTTCCAACCTGTAAAAAGTGTTTGCATTTTTGTTGAAACCCAATTAGAGTTTTACGAATTACAACAAATTCTTTCCTCTTTGGAAAGTGTCAAGTTTCTCGTAAATCCCAAAATAGATTTCTTTATTATATTCAAATCTATATTAACGTTAATGACAGCACTCAAATTACGAAAATGCACCTCCAGTGTAGGTTATCCTTAAAATGAATTATTACATGGTGTTTTCTTGAATTTATAAGCTTTTTAAAGCATCTTGTAAACTTTTCCAAATTATATAGTGAAATAAAATTTAATTCTAAATAATCTATAAGAGGCAAAAATAAGCTCAAACTACCTAGTAAAATAAGTTTTTAAACAACTTATAAGAGATAAAAATAAGCTCAAACAACTAATTATATGCTCTCTCAATTTTTTTCTCAATTTCAATTTATGTTTGTATAATCTTATAAATAAATAACAATCAATTTTCAAATATAATCTCAGAATATGGTATCTCTTCTAATTTTATCTCTCTTCAACTTTTTCTATCTAACTACATTTTTTTCAATCTAAACTCACAATAATCTCTCTTTAGCTTATAGATTTAAATATCTGAATACTTTAAGATCTTATAAACTCTTGAGATATTATATGTTATTGAAACTAGTATATATGCTCTTATTTTTAGCTTATCCAAACACCCCCCTTCAACCAATTCTCTCGACTTATACATTGAAAATGCATAGAGGTTAAGCTAGAGCTACACAAATGCATGGATTGTTTACTTTGGTGGATTTTCATTTTCTTATTTTTTAATTTCTTGAACGTTACCATAATTAGCAGGGATGTTGATTAATTCTAGCTACACAAAATCTTTCAACATAGTCGGATATATGATTATCTTAACAAATCCATGCACATATATCTTGTAAACAAAGCCCTAACAAGGTTAAGGTTATTAATTACTGGTGATTCAATTAGAAAATTGTGAATACATGAAATTAAGCATGTATTGTAATTTTTCACAATTAAAAATTTTCGCCTAAATCAAATATGTTATTATGTCGTTTTGGTAGATGATTTGGTTTTGTTCTATGTTAACGCAATCTCACTCAAATTATATCGTCAAATTGCCATTTTAGATTAATATGGGTGGAATTTTAAATCGTATAAAAATTAAAAAAATAGGTTCATATATTTATTCATCATTTTTAAAAATATGTAATACTTGAAAATAACAGTTATTGAGATTTAATTCAAAATTTTGTAATAGATTTATTTGAAATTTAATACTTAAAAATACTAATCTTTCTTTATGTGAATAGTCAAAATTAATAGTATGGCCTAATAGCACCACTCAACTCAAAATACCTCCAAAATTTGTGTTAAAGCGCCACTTAATGAAATTCAAAATGCAGGTTATAGACTTAGAGTAGTGTTTGGCGCATAAGCCGAAAATTGAAAATCTATGCAGAGGTTCCTGTTGGTCCAGGAGTCTCAAAATCCGTCGTGTCTCCCCAAAATGAGCACAAAATCGAACAGCCAAACGCATCCCAGCCAAACACGTGTCCCCCGGCACGTGCCAGCTCCCCCCCTCCCCCCATCTCGATCTCTCGTTGCCAATGCCAGCCGCCTTAGTCCTCGCGGCCTCAATCATGGCTTCTCCATGCCCGAGTAAAGATTCCCTACATCGCGCCTACCATCACCATCATATATACATATGTATGTATATACATAGAGAGAGAGGGAGAGGGAGAGGGAGTGGGGGGGACCAGCCTTGTCGAGTAAAAAATGATTCTCACCGTTAGCTGTTTGTGTTGAGGGGATCGGGAAGTGGGGACCACCGCTGACGTGTTGGCTAATTACTAGCCTGCGCTATAGAGCGGCGCTGTAGAAACAAACTCATCGGATTCTTACAATAAATCTTTATTTCACTCTTTTTCTCTCTTTGTTTTTAGATCTCTTTTTCATTTTTACTAAATTGCATGTAATGCAGCTTCTTGTTCAACTCAACACCAAAAGCATACGACTGAAGTGATCATAATGCAAAATATATATATGCTACTATGATTCATGGAGAAATAACACATAAATTTATCAGTATTAATTTTCTTGCTGGTGTAATTTTATATATATTTCAGCATTTCGTATTATTAAATTAATATGTTATTCTTTTATCACACATTATTGAATTAACTATAATGTAATATTTGAATTATAAATAATTCAAACAACAGAGATTCATAGTAAGTACAATACTATTCTCTGTTTCCAACTATAAAGTATAATAAAATAATAGTAAAATACTATACTAGTTTATTTAGTTGAAACTACACGATTTTTTACTGCGTGTTTATGAGTCTACTTTTGGTTTCTACACCCAAACCGGGATGAGCTATGCAAATGCAACCAAGTACTAGTTACAAAATTTTGTACAGTACATGAGTAATAAGCTCAAAATGGTTAATTTTCTCCTCATTATAGTATTAATAACTATAAAGTATATTATTATGCCTTTATAATGGCGAATTTAAGCAATGCAATTATTTTTGAGATGATGAAGAAATATTTTAATTTGATCGTCTTGAGTTTAATTGTAGAATAATAAGAATATTTTACTTTAGTATCGTTGAAACTGGCATATCAGTTTTACTTTCAAATTGATCAGTTTGATGCATAATATCATTTCCATATATACATTAGAACATGTGTTCACAACTCTTTTATTTTATTAATATAATACAACTATGGATATTACATGAAAAATTATTTAAATGTATAACAAGTTACATTTTATACTTCGATTCTTTTTTCCTTTTAATTTGAATGCATGAAAAATTATGCATGATTAAACTATGATCGTATTGATTCCTTCCTAGTAAGTTAAGTTTATAAAATGTGATATACATCCACGTCTACTTTACCGTAAATTCATTTTTTACCATACAAATAAACATTCCATTCTTAATCTCTCTGCCCATAGTCTTAGGGACATTTGTAATAAACACTCCATCCTTAATCTCTCCGCCCATAATCTTAGAGACATTTATAATGCGATAGAGGGAGTATTAATTAAATTTTAATATTTAATAATCAAATCAAATTTAACTAAATTAGATTAAAACTAATTTAATTTCAGCACAACTAAAACAGCCCAATTCCTAATCATCCAGTTTGGACGTATTCACTAATTACCTCAGCCCATTAACAATAATCAGCTTTAATCCAATTGGGCCTAGAATTTAATTAATCTGGCCCAATCTTAGAATTTATTCTCTCACTAATTCTTTTCCGCCACCTCTGTAATCAACTCCGGCGACAACACCGCCGCCTACACCTTCATCTCCTCTCATCTCTCTCGATTTCTATTTATCCTCAATTGTGGGATAAAAAAAAAAAATTAGAAAATGATGCTGTCAATTATTTAAAAAATATATAATTCCGGTTTATTTGGATTACGAATCGGACCGACCGGTTTTCGGCTTAAACCGGATGGAACCGGTTGAGGCTACATCAAGCTAGGAAATCAATGAGTTGGAAGTAGCCGTGGGAGAAGCAATGGCGGCTAAGTTTTCCCTCTTCCGACCTCGCTGCCTACCATCGATAACACTCTATCCCCCGCCGCAGCTCCGATTCATTGCGGCCCTCTCTTGCGGCGGCAACGCGTCTCTCTCCTTCTCGTACGGCCCCTCCCTACGCAAAGGCCGCTCGCCGCTCCCTCTCGAATTACCAAAATGCCCCTCCTCCGCCGAAAGCCTCGACGAAGCCGCCTTCACTCGCGTCTTCGATATCTCCGCGCTCCGCGTCCCCTCCGCGATATGCTCCACGCTCGAGAGCCGCCTCCGCGGCCACCTCCTCAATTGGCCGCGCGTTAGGAATATCGCTAGGGTTCCGGGGGATGAAATTGACGAGGAAATCAAGCTCCTTCTGCCTCAATTAGCTGATGTGGAGGATGAGAAGCTGGTGGCGTTGAATCGTAGGGTTTACGGGAAGGCGGAGGGGGATGGGGAGCCGCTTAATGCGGTTCTGTATCGGGATAAGCTTGCGAGGAATTTCAATTCGCAGGGGCATGCTAGGTTTAGGAATCTGGCGAAGATGTCGAGGCCGAAGAAGGGGGAAATTAGGGGTGGCGGTGAGAAGAGGGTGATGAAAGGGGAAAGGAGGAGTGAGGCAGTGTTGGTTGAGGTTGTTGAGTTGGATGATGGTGATGACATGAGGGGGTTGCTGGGGGATGATGCTCCGAAGCAGCAGACGTGGCGGGGGTCGACAAGGTTGCTGCTTTTGGATGAGAGGCATTCCGGTAAAAGCATTGAGGAATTGCCTCAGGCAATCAAGGTTTTAGTCTTGATTCCTGGTTGATTGAAGTTAGATCGTTTTGGTTCTTTTATGGTTATTTATTGGTAATTAGGCATTACTATGATTGGATATCTTGTTTTATGGAAGCTTACTTTGTGAACTCATGTTTGGGGCAAATTATGCTGATATCTTTATTTATTTTGGTTTAGTTTTCTTGGGTTTGGATGTAACTCCTCTTTGAACAATATGCAACTATCAGTTAATTGTTTTAGCTTATGAGTGCTACTGTATGTGTGGATAGGAGACTTCTAACATATTCTTAAAGATAAGCATCAGAGATGTGGGAGTTGGGCCGTTTTTAGCCTCAAATGAAGACAGCTCAAGATGATTAATATGAAATAAACATGTGTACTTTGGCTATTTAATTTCCTCGTAATGGAATTTATTTTGTGCATTCATCCCCTGGCGGCTCTTGCTGTTTTTGTTGATATATCTTTCATGATAGCTACTATCTTAAGGTTAAATGCGCTATGACTAAGTATCTTACTCATGTTTTAATTGCATTGTTCAGGTTGTTTTTGAGGAGGAGGATGATAGGCACACAAGAGCAACTTTTGAACTCGTGAAATGCAAATTGACTCTGTTTTATGATTATTGGCAAATGAATGAGGTATTTCACTTGACCAGTATCATCTGTTGAGTTGTTTGTATTTGTTTTTTGGTTGTTGTCCTTTTTCTCCCCTTCCTTTTTGATGCGGTGCTCAATGTGAAGATGGAGGATCTCTTAGTTATTCTTTGTAGCTTTCTCATTTGGAATCATAAGTTAATTTTAGTTGGGTTTTTTGGAGATAGGATTTATTATTATCGATCATGTGACACTGTCGTACTAATTGATTCAGTTATAATAAATGATGAATCTCGTTGTTTCCGTTCCAAAATGCCTCTTGAACTGCTTCTTTGTCTCTTGCAGTGTAAGATGGGACAATGAATTTGTAATATTTATACATCAATGACCGAGTATTTGAGTTTTGTGTTATATCATGTACTCTTTGCAGATCTTGGAGGCTTCGCTTCCGAAAGGAATGATTGTTCCTTCAGCTTTTGAAACAGTTGGACACATTGCTCACCTGAATCTGAGAGACGAGCATCTTCCATATAAAAACCTTATTGCTAAGGTATTCTGCTTGTTAGTACAGATAGCTTTTGAATTTGAGTGGAATTATTTTTAATGCTTTAAGAGGTCTATCTAACATCTTATTTGGATTATTTTCTTTCTATTATGTTCACATCAGGTGGTTTTGGATAAGAATAAGCCGAAGATACAAACAGTTGTAAACAAAATTGATTTTATTCAAAATGACTTCAGAACAATGCAGCTAGAAGTTTTGGCAGGCAACAATTCCCTTGTGACAACTGTACTGGAGAATGGACTGCGTTTTCATATTGATTTAGCGGCAGTGTAAGTCTAAAAAGGACTGGATAAAGTTTTGTTGCACTAGGGGGTCGTAATTCAATCTAATTATCTCTAATTCTTATTTGTAGATATTGGAACTCGAGGCTCGCAACTGAAAGGCAACGGCTGCTAAGTTGCTTCACCAAAAGTGATGTTGTGTGTATGTTAGTATATAATTCCAGAATCATTCATAACTCCAACTTCCCAAAATTTTCGGAATTGATGTGTCCTAGTCCAATTAATTGTTAAGTCTTATGGTGTTGCATAGTTGCAAATTGCCATTCTCATAATCTGAATACTGTAATTGGTTTAGGATAAAGAGAATGCAATAGTACCTTTCGGCTAAAATGTTTTAGATATATTATCAACAAAGAGGAAATGATGAAGCACCTAATGGCATATTTAAAATTAGCATAAGGTGTTGACAAAAATGTAGACTTGCACTTGAGTAGTTTGCTTGCACTTGAGTAGTTTAAAATGTTGGTACATAGCATCGGTATTTGGTATATGAACCTCTATTGATTTTGCAACGTCATGTCAAATTGTTGAAATGCAGTGTATAAACTGGCCCATTAAGTGGCGGAACATCCATGGTTTGTCATAATATACTAGCTGACCTTTTCTTTTAACCTTGTTAATGGAGATGCGAGTTCTATTTTGTTTGTACAATATTATAGCCTTCAGTCTATAAATGACGATTTGGTTGAGCTATCTGCAACTCTCCCCCTGAATACAGGTGATGTTTTTGCTGGGGTTGGTCCAATTACCATCGCTGCTGCAAAGAAAGTCAAATATGTGTATGCTAATGATCTCAACCCTTCTGCTGTTGAGTATCTTGAGAGGAACTGTGTACTCAATAAACTTGAAAGGAAAATTCAGGTATTTAGTGTCATCCTTGGCTATAATTTTGTTCTAGAATATTCCAGATAATTCTGGCAAGCGGATCACGTTTTGAATGGTGAAAATTTTATTTTTCCTGACTAGATTTTACATTCCATGAAAGCTGTAGACTTCTGTTATATGTCAAGATCCGCTTTGAAACTTGAGTACTTTATTTGACTGCATGCTCTGTGAAAGCCTGTGACTATTCCTTTTACAATTTATAAGTGAGAATGTGGGAAATTGATTGGGAATTTTGGGTTTGTTGAGGATAATTTTATCAACTTAACATTCTGCGTGTTGTAGGTATTGAACATGGATGGGAGGAGATTTATTGAAACTGTTTTTGCTTGCCAGAAAACTCAATCCATCACTCAAGTAGTGATGAATTTGCCACAGGATGCAGCTGAGTTTCTTGGTATGCAAAACCACGACTCTCTGTTTGCTACTTTTCTTACATTGGGAATTTAATTTTCTACGTAACGCTACCATAATATAAATCAGATTAGGTCTTAAAATTATGGTCAGCAAGACTAAAATCATCAAGGGGGCATTCTGTTTGATGGATTAGATATGAAATCTATTGTGTCGTACAATATACAAACTAAAAGCATTCTCTCAAATACAGATTCTTTCAGGGGACTTTTCCATGGACTTGGTAAAGGTTGTACTTTGCCAAGAATTCATGTTTATGGTTTCTCAAAAGCTCAAGATCCAGAATTTGATTTTCACGAGGTACGGTCTTATTTGAGCATCATATAAGGTACAACTGGTTTAGATCGAACTCGTGTTCAGGTATAAGTTGATGATATTATTTATGTTTTATCCATCTCCAGAGAATTAGAATTGCACTGTCGGAGGTGGCTTTTGATGTACAGATGCACAGAGTTCGCCTCGTCGCTCCAGGAAAATGGATGTTGTGTGCATCGTTTGTCTTGCCGGAAAGAGTGGCACACTACAGAAGAGATTAGAAATCGTGATAGATAAAACATACAAATGTTTTAGAGGTGGACTTCTAGCTGTGAGTACTCTCCCTTAGGTGAGGACAATGATATTTTTATTCAATGTAAATAATAATTTCTAGTTGCAGGGTAACAATTAAATTATATTTTCCAAAAATATAAGTGATAATTTTAGAATTTCCGCACATAAGGATGCCATCATTGCTGTTCATTATCATTGGTTGTGGAAGGCGAAGTTGGGGCAAGCTAAACTATGGCAGTATAATGGTTCTTAATCATAAACAATTAATATTAAGTGAATAATGGTTCGATTATGAGTAATATGGGATACGGCTTACTTGGTTTTATCCTATCTGCTACTACATTTCTAACATCTTGGTTATGACTACATATGATTGTAAACTTTCAACTCATTGGACAATAAAATTAAAATATCTGAATACTTTTAAATTAGTGACAATGGCTGATATAAATCTTTTTTGATAACAAAATAAGTTCTGATATAAAAAATAAAGATGGACTCACAATTGAGAGTGATGGAAACTTCACAGGACCCACTGTGGGATTGACTTGTACAAGAAATATTCTCAAATTGTTATTAAATAAATGGTAATTAAAAGAACTAGTAAATAGTAATTGTTAATTAGTGTTGAAAAAGTTTTGCATTAATGTTCAATAAAATTATGATTTGCTGATACAAAATTAGAAAAGAAAATCTCAAAATTATTGCTTGTTTACGAAATCGTGTTGTAAATTTATTTAGTTATTATTGTAGAACTTGGAAAAAAAATCTTAGTAATTTTTATTACTTCTTTCAATAAGTTACAAAAACTAAAGATATAGTCTGAACATGATAGAACTTAGAACATTTAACGCCATAATAATAATACTGTAAACTACAGTTTATTTAATTAAATAAATTGATCTTACAAGAAGACCTTTCGACCAACCATATAAATATTACTCCCTCTGTCCCATTACAAGCGTCTATGCTTTCTATTTTGAGCGTCTCATTACAAGCGTCTACATCCATAAAAGAAAATAATTA
>JAYJMF010000027.1:59536-71458 GCA_036873715.1 Salvia sclarea | reverse complement strand
AATAATAATAATAATAATAATAATAATAATAATAATAATAATAATAATAATAATAATAATAATAATAATAAACTTTTCAAATAGTTTGAATGAATGTTATTTTGATAAACTTGACAACAAATTTCATTTATTTATTCGTGTCATATTTATTATTTATGTATTATGAGTTGACAATTCTATCTTATTTTTAGTTTGATGAAGATATTTGGTCATGTGATGTTTATGAATATATTTTCTTTTTCTACCTCTTTAGGTATTTTGTTAATGAATTCTTCTACCTTTTCTCATTTTAGCATTTGTTCTTAAGTGTTTGTTAGCTAAATATATTGCATATATGTAATAGTTCATATTATTCCAAATATTATTTTAAAATTTTCTCCTTCAAAATTTTGAATAAAATATTCGCGAATCGAATCAAATAGTTCAAATAATATGTATTTCGAATCGAATAGTTTAGAATAATTATAAAACAAACTATATAAATATTCGTTTTGATTCGAAATTCATGAATACTACAACGAAACGAATACAAATCGAAAAAAAATAATCAAATTATATTTAGAATTCGATTCGAATAATCAAATACTTTAACGAATACAAATCGAATATTGTGGTATTCGATTCGATTACACCCCTTCTTGAGTGACCTTTGCATCCCACATTCCCACTCGCGTGTCCATTTCCTGTGGTGGGGTCCACTCGAAATTTTGTGGTTGGGGAAGCAATTTTGCTTACCACTCTACTCTCTCCTCCATTTACTATATTCAAAATTTGCTCCACCATGTATATTTTCTCTAAACTTTTCTCAAACTTCCCCACATCATGGATGCTCTAATAATAAGTAAATAGTTTGATTTTTGTGCACAAGTGACCGGGAATACGGTGGAAAAAATCTTTTGAGATTTTTGTACTGCTACTGTAGATTCACCCGAATCGATAGGAATTCACATGAAGCTGTGGATGGTCATTTAGTTTAAATTGCTTTTTTACACTTATTTCATCACATTATACTACTACTAATTCAAAATTTGGTTGATCTTGGCCATTTATTATACAGTAATTAATAGATTAGGATAGTTACCATAACAGTAGCGACGGTCTATGAATGAAGCTAAAGACAAGAAACCGAATTTCTCGGAGAAAAAAGAATGGAATCGACGAGTCCGAGTCTCTTTAAGTGCATGTAGTCCAACATCTTTGGAAGAAGAAAACCGTTGAGATTTCGAATTAAACAATAAAGACCATAGAGGAAATGCAAAAGTCTCAAATTGGAAGACTGAGTTTGTGTAATTAACAAATACACTTTCCCTAGTTATTAACTTTTCACACCGCGCTTTTCAGCTGTTAAGCGGGTCAATATTCCATTTACGAAAAAGGAACTCAGGTGATATGAAAAATAGATTTCATGAAATATGAGGATCAAATATAGAAACTCGATTGTATAATTAAATACTCGGTTTCTGATAAATACTCCTACTTGCTGCCCTGCCACTACAATAAATTTGTATCAAGTATCGATTTTCTATACGTATTTGATTTGAAAATATTAGTATGACTTTTTTAGCCGTCATACCGCCCCACGTGTTACACTTGGTCAATTACAACTTACAAGAAACTTGTTTGAAGCTATAATTTTTCATGTGATTAGTAGGGTATTTTGCCCAAATTGATAAGAAAATAATTATTTTTCAAGTTTAAAAGAATCATGTACCCTATATATGATGAGGAATGATATTCTAAGTATTTTATGTGAGAATCTTATATGAGCACCAATCACATTTAAATTATATTATTATAAATATTTTTGTTTTTTATATATTTTTTAAATCTTTAATACTTATTTTAATATTATTGGCATCATCAATTTTACAAATTACATAGAAATCAAAGCTCGATTCGTGATGTTTTCATTTATGTAATAGAACTTGATTTATACAGAAAAATGATATATAAATCAAGCTTTGATTTCTATGTAGTTTGTAAAATTGATGATGTCAATCATGTTTGATTAAGTATTAAAGATTAAAAACATTAGGGTAATATAACTTAAATGTGATTGGTGCTCATATAAGGTGCTTACATAAGGTGTATAACATATCATTCTTCTCCTATATATATATCCAAAGTGGTCAAAATGATCTTGAATGTTGATGATTGTGCTTGACTTTTAGCAAAAAGTTTTACGCATTCTTACACATTGAGCTCAACAATTTGAGCTCGTCAATATCGCCAGTTGAGCTCGCCTCAAATTAGCGAAATTAGTGATAGCGAGTCTCAAACTGGCAAGCTCAAATTGGCGAAATTGTTGTATCATGCATGCCTTCATTACAACGACAATTGTCGCAAATAGAGAAATCAAGACTTCTTATGGGCTTTTTAGTGATTTTTGGATGCTTTTGTAATTGTCTAAATTTCTTTAAATGGATTCCATGAAACAAATTTAATCAAACAAATTGCTGGGAACATGTTTCATGGAATTCATTTCAAGATTATTGTGAATGGGCAAAAGGGGATATAATCTTTTCTAAAGATAAAGAGGTAATTTTATTCATATTTTAAAAAATATTACAGGTTTGTTTGGATTTGAAAAGTCTTAAATACCTTCACCAATTCTTTTCAAAAATTCGAATCAATTATATTGTTACATCCAAAATAACACAATTACACGATCTCAAATGGGCTAAGACCATATAATATGTGACCGTGTAATTTACGTGAATTTATGGAGTCGATGGAGCAATAGCCGCAACACCTCATGAAAGCAGGAGTACTATGAACGAGGAAGAGGAAGAAGATTCAGAGGTAGTGCTCGTGACTCAAGAACCGATCATCGGCAGAATTAGCGGCGACGACGAAACAGTTGGCCAAGAAGAGCGGGGTTACGGCTATGGTGCTAGTGGCTGGATGACGTTAGTGCTCTCGACTCCGGTGGTGGTTGGCGAGGAAAAGGGGAGGAAGTGAGATTAGGGTTCATAAATGACTTTGGGGTAAAAAGTGAAAAATGAATTGGGTGAAAATTATTTAGTTAGTTCATTGATGGATAAAATGAATTTTGATGTAAAAAAAAATGGTACAATTTCAAGTCAATTTCATGATTTTTATATCCATGTACAAAATTTCCTTTTTATCTTTGAAAATAGGCTAGTTTGGTATGTTTTTCATTATTTCAATCTGTGTGACAAGCCAACCTTGTATGAACAAAGGGAGTACATAATCTCAATATTTTCATATACAGAGAAACGAATAAAATGAGGTATAATATTAGTGGATGGTGGAGTAGTAGACGGCCCATTAAACAAGCCCAATAAGATGCTTCAGTCAAATATATCCCATCCCAATTTGCTTATACTTTAGGATAATATTAGAGGTAATATATTAGAATCGGCAAAGTTAATAACGAAAATATTTTTATGGCCACTGTGATAAAGAAAGTATTACTCAAGCCAATTTTTGATATCCCATTGTGCAGCATTAAGGGCAAAAAATGCAACATTTTCAAATGCGTAAAAGCGGAGTGTATGATTAATTTTGTGGTACAGAACTTGTCTGGTTTCCATGACACATGACAGTGATAATATGGTACTATATGAATAAAAGAAAAGCATTTAAAATGGGGAGAATGTGGGTGGAGGAGTAGTGAATGAGCCATTAAGCAAGCCCAAAGAAATGTGACGGTAAGCGGCCTCAGTCAAATGCATCCCATCCCAATTCACAAAAGCTTTTGGATCCAAACAGGCCTTGGATCCAACATGACCGCATCTCGCTGAGTTATTGAAATTGTAGGGCCCACCTCCTCCACAGCACGCCATCAAAGTCGCCTCTGTAAAGCCTGCAACCATCAAGCTATTTATTCCTCAACTAATTAATTAAGTTATGTATTAATAATTCGCGCGACTCGCCGTAATGCTTGGGAGCGTGGAACAATCTCTTAGCAGCTCCATAGTAATCAGCATAACTGATCTTGGCATGACCATATCGGTGCCTCAACTTCTCCAAAGCAATTTTGAGTTGAGAATTATGGTAGATGGAGAAAGAGTTATACGCTTTCAGACAACCATGTCTGTCGTAGGCTGCTGCATCACTTGTCCTGAACAGGGTTAGATACACCGAGTTGCAACCAATAGGCAGATTCCCAGGCACTATCAATTCTACTGCACCTTCCTCAATAAGCATCTGTAACATTCATATTCATATTCATTTAATTTAATTACCAACAATTAATTAATCTTCATAAAAGTACATAATACATACACTAGTAGCTGAACAAATGGCTCCAACAACCACTGGTACCATTGCCTTGACTTGATTGATGGTCCCACCAGCAAAGAATGGGTAGTTGTAGTCGTTACCACCAATCTCTCCCACCAGAAACAGACTTCTTTTAAAATACTTTGCACAATCTATTCCAACATTCAACATATATCATTACTTAATTACTAGTTATTACTACTTTCCTCAATCTCAATGTTGATCAAGTTCGGGCCCAACTCGATAATACCGCCAAAGAAACAAAAGGCCGCGGCTTTTCTGTTCCCAATTTTATTATAAGAATTAAGCAGACACTTTATTTAAATCATATATCAAATATGTTTGAAATTGGGGAACATAATATAATATCTATATCGGACTTCTACTTCGACAATAATAAGCCCATTCACATTTGACATGCATGCCACTTCTAATGTTGATTGGAGATGAAATTTAAGAGTCTTCTTCGACTTTATTATTAGACAAATAACTTCATAAATATTTATTGTAATATATATAGCTGTAAATCCATATCATACACTATTAATGAACTCTAGACATCTATAAAATTGGTGAATAAATACATGAATTAACATTGATAATTTTTAACACTTTCCTAAAAATTAAGATTTTGGCCAAGTCGAATTTGAAGTATCATCAAAACTTATAGAAAGCCGGCTATCCCTTTTATATATTTAAAAAGATGTACACTACCTTGTTTGTTAGAACAAAGAGTGGATTTGAGGTTGTTGAACCAGCCAAGCTGAACTGTTAATGTATCATTAGTCCAAAGGATCTGCCCAATCTTGCGATCGTAGAAGAATTTTGCGTCAAGAGCAGTAGCTCCCGCAACAGCAAAATTCACTCCTTGCTCATACTTTTCACCTTTACCGTGGGATAAATACGGCGGTAAATAAGGCAAACCATATGCCTCGGCTGCAACAATCACAAACAATCAAATATACTACTTACATTTTATATTTTGCATCATAACATGTCACATGTAAATGAAATAAAACAAAATACTTAGCTAGTATTGTTGCTACAAATAAAGCAAATATTTGACATTAATTCAAAATTTAGAATTAGTTGACTATTAGATTAAAAAGTGATTATTAAGAATTGAAGTGAGGTTTGATGCAGTACCTATGAAGTCGACAATGAGGCGGCCGTCGGAGGAACGGCCGGTAGCATGGTGGAAGAATGTTTGGCCATAGGGGAGTTGTCCGATGACCGGAAACTTGACGGCACCGGAGAGTAGGAAATTTCCGGTATCGGCAAGCGAATCACCAAAGCTGAAAATGGAGTTATATTTTGAAGGAGGGCTGCATAAAACTGTGACTGAAAAGGTAAATACGAAGAAGAAAATGATTTTCATGCTACCAAGTTTGCAATCAGATGAGATGCAAGAAAATTTCAACTAAGCTAGCTAGAAACAAGTGCTGCTACCTTTGGGCCACTCATCAATTAATACTGCAACCAGCTTTAAATATATAGCTTTCACTCCAACTGCTCTGCCGTGAATTTTAGTTGGCATTTGATAAATGGCTCAATTTATTTCTCTTTTATATAATCAAAACTGGATATATATATTTCGCGAGACAAGAAAGAGCAAATTAATAAAATACATAAGAAATTAATTGGATAAAGACCTGGTGAGATGGTGAGATTGATTTTTAGTTGCTAGTTAGGTTTTATTACAAACAATTTAATGATGTTATTACAATATATATATATATATATAGATTACTAATATAGATTACTAATATAGTACCATCAGCCATATTTAACATATCCACCCTTATATATATGGTTTTGTCATTCAATTTGAATTGAGTGGATTAAGTCTTCCACCAGAGTCGGGGCGTTCTTCATATAAAATAAGGTTCTCATTCCAACCTCTTGCGGATTTCTATTTTCTCTTTTTTATTAAACTATAACTACTGAAGTCTCTTGTTGTGTGATCAGTTTTTTCAAGGCGTACATATTTTTCATGTATTCTACAGTCTTGTGAATATATTTTCGTTTTGCGGTGAGTACAACATATTCATTAAAATAAACTTGAGATATGGTCTGCGATTAATTTAATTATAATAATTAATTAAAGATATCATCATTTGCATTTTTAAGCAATAATATCCATGATGTGTACCAATCAAAATTTATAAAGATTCGGTAATGCAAAACTATAATATTAATTCATGCATCTTCTTGGTATGCACATTGGCAACAGTCATCACGCTTCACAAATTAACGCATGCTAACTAATGAAAAATAGACATGTGCTTCAACACTATGAAGTCAAATATTTCGAGATTAGTAGAAGACAAAAGTAGCAAGGCAAGCCACTTGTCTACTACAACACCATTAATCAATTGAGCAATTGCATTCTAATTATTCTATAAATTAGCAACTCAAGTGTGATACCGACTTTGTAAGAAGCTAATTCGTTACCTTATTGCCACCCATAATGAGCTAGGCTCGTCTCTAATTTAATATTGCAATTTCTCAACTATCTTGTCTTGACGTAAAACTAAAATAATTCTTCAATGACATAAAATTTTAACAACGGTAGCCGTATTATTAGGTCACGAACTGGTTTAATCCTTCGGGATGGGTGGGTTTTATTGTTGAAAAAACTGCCAACATAAAAATATGTTTCAGAAAATAGTTATAATGTTTGCAAGGAATAGTTAATTTGTTGCCAAATGTTTGAACAATATAGTTCCCTAACTATTTGAAAAAAACATAGCTCCCTAACTAAGGGAGATTATACTTGATGATTTATCTGATCGAGAGTAATAAAACTACTATTTTTCCCCTTCAACAAAATTATAATATGGCTAAAATAATTTACATCTAATTGGGGTCTTCACTCATCACATGGATTTTATTGCGAAGCACAAATCTTTTCTTTTTAGAACCAAAAATCTTTAATTATTGCCACTAGTTAAATGCGAATATATTAGTAAATGATAAGCCTATTTGAGTCTATCAATGAACTAAGCCCTTTTTAATTAATACACGGTTCCGATAGTATAAATCTAGAGATGTTTAAGATAATTATTAATTACTTTAATTTTAAAGACTAGATGCAGTCATGCAGCCTAATTATAATCATAAAAATCAGATAAAGCTTACAACAAAATCAAGAAAGAACTGCATCGACTTTAACATTTTACATAGATATACTAGAGGTAATGTGTTAAACGAGAAAATTTTATGGGGAACCAATTGACATTAGAAGCTAAAGTTAGGATGATAGCGGATCGAAATTTTACTCATAACAACATTTCTGAATTCCTAATAGAATGAGTTTGAGTAAACCAACAAGTCAATATTCCAAACCAAAACTAATAATTGCATCCACTTAATTACCTTATTGCCAGTTTGCCACCCATAATGAGTTAGGACTTAGGACTCTAAATTACAGGCACTGCAACTTGTCCACTATATTGTCTCGATGTAAAATTGAAAGAGTTGTGCAAAGTTGATATTTTTGGTTCAATGCATAAAAGTTAAATGTGACCAAGTCCCACAACTAGCTAGTGTCTTGTATTTTAACACACACATGAGGAATTGATTCTAGGAATAGTATAAGATTCTTTAATTAGACCTTTGGCCACCACTCTGTAAGCTGCTTCAGTCAAATGCAACCCATCCCAACTCACGTACTGCGACGGATCCTCGCACACTTTGGGCGCGGGGAAAGGAGCGTCGACCTTGTAGGGCCCACATTTTGGGCAGCAAGCTGCAAGTGCTCCTTTCGTAAATCCTACAACAAAATTAATCGATTATATATATATATATATAATATCCAAGATAGAATTAATATTGTATGTACCATATTTGTGTGGGGAAATATAGAAACGCATTGCTGCATTGTAGTAATCTGCGTAGATTAGTTTGGTGTGAGGATAGTCCTTTTGAATGCGCTGGATTTTTGCACGAAGCATATTGTTGTGATAGCGGGCAAATTTGTTCAACCACATAAGGCAACCAGTTTTAGGATGGTAGTCGCTTTTGTTTGCGCTTTTGAACTGTGCCAGATAAGTTGCTGAACATCCAATAGGAAAGTTTCCTGGAACCACAACTGTCGTTGCTCCTAATTTTATCACTTCCTGCACCATTGCTTTGCTTATGTATCGATTTATAATCAAGATACTATCGATTTATTTCAACACAAGGAAATACCTTGATAGTTGAACTGATGGTTCCGACAACCTTAGGTACAAATGTTCCGACCAGTTCCTTGCTTGCACCTCCAAGTAATGCATGATTATAGTCATTGCCTCCTATCTCACCCACTAGGACCAACGAGGTCTCAACAAACTTTTTACGATCTGCATCATCAAAATTAAATATAACGCATTCAGATGTAACACTCGGCTCATCACGTACATATTACATACAAGTGACAAAATCGAACAAAGATTATAAAAGATCGATTATTTGCCTTTGGAAATTACAATCATACATATTACACTATTAGAATGCCAATTTTCTGATGGTCTTTGTAAGACTCGCCTGATTGTCTACATATTACATAGAAGGTAGGGTAATAAGATTTTTTCATATTTTAAGCAAAATTAAAGTGAATACATCGAATAAGATTATAATAAGGTGCTTGTAATAGTGTATGGTAGAAATATTATAAAAGATTATTTAATTGCCTTTGGAACTCAGAATCATACATATTATATTACACTATTATAAGGCCAATTTTCTGATGGTCTCTTTTTAATTAGTTTCCGATTTTGTGTTTTTTACTCATCTGACATTATACTTATAATAATAATAATCTTTCTTTTAAAACGGTAAGGATTTCCTGGATTTTTATATAATGCATTTATTAAAAAGTGCAAACACAAAATATATACTGTAAAGATAATTAAAATGGCTAAAATAATTTACATCGAAAGGGGTGAATCGGGTGATCCCATTCCCATCATATGGATTTAATTTATAGGGTAACCACAAATCTTCAATTATTGCCACAAGTTACGGCGAATATATTACGTAAATAAGCCCATTTCAGTCTATCAATTAATTAAGATCTTGTTAATTAATAGATTTTGCACGGTTCCGATAATAACGGTTTAGAGATGTGTACTAAAATCTATTTATTGACTTATTAAAGACTAGATTGATGCAGCTAGCCTGATTAAGTTAAGTCTACGTTCCATTATACGCAAATTACGGTAATACGATTTAAGGCTCTCCTCCCTAAAAGTTGTACATGGTTCTGTGGTTTCATGACTACATTTGAAAAAAATAATCACCAAGAAGAAGTCAACTAATTAAAAAAAGAATTACCTGGAGAGTTGTGATAAAATTTGGGCAAGAATTTATCCTTAAACCAATGCAACTGATCCCCCAGAGAAATATTTGGTTGACGAACTTGGATCCCTTTACTCAGAAAAAATGAGTCCGGCAGCGCACTTGCTCCCGCCACCGCAAAGTTCACGCTACCTCCGCCGCTCGAATTCTTGCCGTCGTAGAACGGCCGCACCAAAGGAAGCCCAAGATATTGAGCTGCAAACAAGCGTAAATATATATATATTTTTTAACAATAATAATATTATGTATGCACAATATATGACTGATTAAAATATGTAAATATGTATGTACAATATATCATAAGACTAATTAAGGCGGGGTTAATCAACCAAATTGAAATAGTTTATCGACCTAAATTTGGGTGAATTCTTAATCATCTTTCAATTTATAATGAAAAACTTTCCTCTAAAATTATTTTGGGTTAATTTTGCCACATTAAGCAATGATGTTATGCTACATTAACTAGTCAAAATCCTTGAAATGATCATACATCACAAATACAAAATAGTTGAAATCTTATTTATTTATCCAGCAAATTAATTAACAAGCAGAGATGTAGAGTAGTACCTATGAAATCAATAATGAGGCGGCCGTCGGAGCATCTTCCGGTGGGATGGTGGAAGAAGGTTTGTCCGTAGGGCGGCAGCTGGAAGAAGAGTGGAGGGTTGGATGGATACAAGTGAGGCAGGTTGCCAGTATCTGCTAGTGAATCGCCGAAACCAATTATGGATTTCAAGCATGAACAAGAAACGTCTTTTGTTAGCCATGAAAATAGAATCAAGAGAAACAGCTCATTGGTTGAAGAGGAAGATGAAGAAGCCATAGGAGATTAACGCACCACCAGCAACAATATCGATCTTATGGTTATGAGAATGAGACACACCGATGCTTTTTATAGGAAAACATTGGGGTTAATTTAAGTGATAAGTTAACTTTTACTTCAAGTGATAAGTTAGATTGATAAAACATACATTTGAGTATTTGAAGGATAAGATTGTAAAAATAATTTAAAATTTAGCAATACATCATTTATCCACCAAAATAAACAATAGATTAATTTTGATTATTTTTATCAATCTATCATATATATGCAAAGTAAACACTACCTCAATATCTGCTTAATCTTTTAATTTGATTGTATTTTCTTTTCAATTTCAAACTTGATCAATATGGTAACTTCCTTTTAGGGCAATTGGCGCTTTATATTTATTTTATAATATCTCATATAATATAATATAATACAATATAATATAATATTACAATTTGTAAGATTCAGATTGGAAACAGTACAATTTTAATAATTTCGGGATGTATGAAGTTTTAAACTTATAAACTATGTTAATGTAAACAAAAATACAAAGCTTTCGTGTCTCCGGAGTATATATACATCACTGTATATTGTAGAGTGAAGAGAATGAATTTTGAATTTAAATATGATGATGATATATACACACACCTCGGTACTGGAGCTCCACCTCAAATAGAAAATGTAATTTAACTTGTTTAATTAGATTAACAAATTAATAGAAATTATAATAACGGATATGGTGCATAATTAATTTAATTATAACATCACCTTATATTTAGAAATTATAGAAATGTATTTTCATATAGTTGAGACTTGAGATGAACGGTCATGGATCATGGTGGAGATTGAACCGTAAATCTCTTTATTAATACAGATGTTTTTACTGTTTCACTGAAATATTTTCAGCATTGTAGTTTTGTACCTTAATCAGAGCAATATAAATTGCAACATATTGTTGGCCTATTTACATGTGAGATATCTATGTTAATTTAGACGTGCAAACTAAAATATTACTACAATATCTATATTGAAACGGAGTATGTGTAGGGATGGCAATTGACCCGCGGGTATCCGCCCGATTATTCGCGGATTTGGTAGGTATTTCGTATCCGCGGGTATGTTCGTGGTTTAAAACTAGTACCCGTTTAGTTCGCGGGTACGGAAATGGTTTGACACTACCCGTACCCGCGAAACCCGTATACCCACGAACGGATCCGCGAACGAACCCGCGAAACCCTACTCATTTGATAATATATTTTAATTAATATTCTAAATTCTACATTAGAAAATAAAAAGTAGGAACTCTAACCTAATTCCCTCACGCCTACGCCCTTTCCCTCACGCCACCACCACCCGCGCCTGCGCCGCTGCTAGCGACGCCACCACCACCTGCGCTTGCACCGCCCATGCCTGCGTGCGACGCCACCCACTACCCGTGAGCGACCGACACCACCACCACCCGCGAGCGACGCCGCCCAACGCCACCACACCAGCCCGCGGCCCGCCACGCTAGCAGCGGCTCCACC
>JAYJMF010000027.1:35846-46685 GCA_036873715.1 Salvia sclarea | reverse complement strand
TTTTTCTAAAATTATATATCAAATTAAAGATCTTGATATGACTATTAATTTAAGATAAATATGGTATTTATTTTTACAAACGACATTATGAAAAATTGAGAATAAATAAAAAAGAAGAAAAAAAATGAAAAGAAATTAATACACATAATTTACTATAATTAGATTGATGATTTTGTAGGGAAACATATTTAGAAAGGGTTTAGCTTTTACATATGTATAGATCAAGCACAAGGAAAGTGGATTGAAAGGGCAATATTGGTATTATACAATATTTTGGTCATAATTATATAATTTATCATATTTCTCAATCAAGCAATCCAAACACATGATTAATAATCCAAATAATCCAATCATCATTTACCCTAATAATCCTATCAATCTAATATATCTCATAAAAAAAAAAAAACCAAACGTCTCCAATAGGTACTAAATACATTTACCAACCAATGCACATGACATGAGTGGTTTTATAATTTAGTTGAGGCCGACGATACATCCAACCACAACATTTACTTTATCTACGAACACTTGGTCTCTCTTCTGTTACTTTTATATATATGTAGTAATAGTATGATAAAATGAGTGCACTACAAATGGAAGATGGAAAACAAAGTGCTTTCCTACAAATGGTACATAGAAAAATGAAGTGTAGAGCACTAAGTCAAAATTCTGGAAAAGAAAGAAAGTGGTCCATGGATTCCCACCACTTACAGTTTCCTACAGCAACCAAATAAAAGATCATATATTCCATAAAAAAAAATAAAACGATATGTCTCAAATAACAAAATGCAATAGACTTTTGTTTAAGTCAGTTGCTCATCTTCTCTGTTACTAAGGTCCACACAAATATGGTTCAAACTATAGGGATAACACAGGCTGTGGTCCACATCTTTTAATTCTCCTGCACCCAATAGCAAATACTTCCATTTAGAAAATAGCAAACAGAAATTGAATGAAAGATGCTTTTAAGGAGTCATACCGATCAGTAGTGGGCTTAAAGAATTTCAGATTATTTTTTTTTTTGTGTGGGCGGAAAGTTACAGTTTATATCCTAAATTATTGATCATTTAACATCTATATATAAAACGATTGATCATTTAAATTAGACGAGCTTTTCAAAAAATAAAATAAAAATACCCCAAACTAGATAATCACGATAAAAATACACACAAATGATATATTGTTGAGAACTGTTGAGAAATGGTATTTTGCACTTGCACTTGCACATGCTCAGCATTTAAGGAACTTTTATGGGCCTCACCCTCACTCACTCTATCAATTCTCTTTTTCGTGAAATATATTTATTCTCTCTTATATGGAGTACTACTGTAATTCCACAGTACACACACACACATACATATATATATATATATATTTGTGTTCCATACCGTTCGATTTTAAAGGCCAGATAGATATTCATAACTATTTTGTCTCACTTAAGTTGGTTTAGACGTAATTAAATAACGATTAAGAGAACCAATTTGCAGCCCAATAACCAAGAGAGGCTTAAAACAGGAAATATAGAGTTTATTTTGTATGTTAAGTGCTGACTGAGTGATGAGTGATGACATTATGTTAGAATGAATGCTAAAATGAGTCGTGGTACTTTATGAATATGATTAAAGGTGTATATGCATTTATGAAAGGCCATGCACGGACTTGTTCATGTCTAATTATTATTATTAACTTTGGAATGAGTGAAACTGGGTGACAAACCAGAAATTTCACGCATCACCATAAATTGAAAAGCAGTACTTATAACTAGCCAAAATACATGTTGCAATTTCATTCTTCACACATATATAGTTCTTGATCTGCCTAGTATAATTTCCCTTCCAATCCCTCAATTTATAATTTGTCCAGAATTCCCTCTTATATATAGAATTGGTTTTCGATGTCAAATATTTTATGACGATCTAACTCCATTTCCAAGTACCGAAAAAATTATACATTTGGAGGAAAATAATATTGATAGTTTGAGATATACTACAGCAACTATAGATTTAAAAACATTTGGATGCTAAAAGAAGGAAAAAATAGAAGTGAGTGTGTGGAGGTGGAAGGTGTTGAATAAGAATATAGTAGATGTCACGGGAGTTGATTCTGAAAAATTTAAGACAGCACATGACCTTGGCTGCCTTAATCTCTCTCAGAAAACTCCAACATGTCTGTCTTCCTCTATTCTTATTCTTATACATCTCTCATTATTCTCATCATCTTTGTAAGTGCGGCAGCTGCCAGCACCCGCAAGCCTCGATACCAACTCTCTGTTGATTTCTACGCGAAATCATGCCCGCAGCTCGATCGCCTCGTGGGTTCCGTGACGTCCCAGCAGTTCAAGGAGGCGCCCGTCTCCGCCCCCGCCACCATCCGCCTCTTCTTCCACGACTGCTTCGTTGAGGGATGTGATGCATCAGTGCTTATTTCGTCGAAACGGGTGTTGGCGGAGAGGGATGCAGAGGATAACAAGGAGCTGGCGGAGGAGGCATTCGACACCGTGAGTAAGGCAAAAGCATTGGTGGAGAGCAACTGCCCTGGTGTGGTCTCCTGTGCTGACATTCTCGCACTTGCAGCTAGAGATTTTGTTCATTTGGTTAGTCCACTGCTCTCTTCTTCACATAAATAAACAAGAAAACAGCTCCGCAAATTTTGTCTATTTCGCGACCAAACAAATTAAAATGTTGAGGAATCAAAATCCGAGGATAATACTTTGTCATTACATAGGTAGTGACAAAACTTTGAAGACCATTACTTGTAATGAAAACAAATTATCCAACAACGTTTTGGACTATCTTGATGAATATATAATTAAGTTGCAATTATCTCAGGCTGGAGGGCCATATTATCAAGTGAAGAAAGGGAGATGGGATGGGAAGATATCCATGGCTTCAAGAGTCGCGTCCAATCTCCCACGCTCAAACGCAACCGTGGATGAGCTCGTTAGGCTGTTCAACTCCAAGGGCCTAACACTCGAGGACATGGTCATCCTGTCGGGGGCCCACACCATAGGTTTCGCGCATTGCAAACAGTTTGTGAGCCGCCTCTACGACTACAAAGGCACGAAACAGCCTGATCCCTTCATTGATCCGAGGCTGCTAAAGGCCCTGAAAATGTCATGCCCACACTATGGAGGCAACACTGATATTGTTGCACCATTTGATGTCACAACTCCTTTTGCATTTGATAATGCATATTATGGGAATTTAATGGCTAAGTTGGGGTTGTTGGCTTCTGATCAAGCACTGTTTTTGGACCCCAGAACTAACGCTTTGGTGCAGGAAATGGCTAAGGATAAAAACAAGTTTTTCCAAGCATTTGGTGCAGCTATGGACAAAATGGGGTCTATTGGTGTCAAGAGGGGCACAAGACATGGAGAGAAGAGAAAAATTTGCTCTTTGCACGTGGGATGACTGATATCTTTACAATTTGAACAGACAATCTTTTTTCATTTCCCTATTTTCCATTGCTTTTAGCTTGGTTTTGCCTGCCAATTTGTCTTTTTTCTATTTTGATTCTTTTGTGAGTCTCTCAAGTCTCAACTGTGAGTCTTGTGAAGACTTGTGGGACTAAAACATTTATCATGTGTAATTCTTTTCCATAGCAGAACAATGTGGGCCACACAAAATGGGCCTGAACAAATATGCCCGTTTAAATTTTCATTTTAAGTCGTGAAATTAGCAGTCCAGCATCAGCTCCAGGAGGCAATAGCAACTATGCTGTCAAATTATGCAATTCCATTCCAACATCAAACCGCATTTGATCTACAAGTACAATCCAAACACCACCTAATTTCCCTGCGCCACTCTGCTATCCTACGCCCTAAGCGCACGAGTCGTGTTTTCTCTGGAAGAAGGAACCAAGCCATCATAGCAATGAGGGCCGTGGTTCAGCGCGTAGCTTCTGCTAGCGTTGAGGTCTACCTTCAGTTGCTTCTCTCTCACACTCACACGGTGACATATACAAAAGCACGAAACTGTTGCGATTGCTCACATTGGTATTTGCAGGTGGAAGGCCGCTTGATATCGTCAATCGGGCCGGGCCTGCTCGTCCTCGTCGGGCTTCATGAGACTGATGTTGACTCTGACGCTGAATTCATGTATGTATGTATGAATCGAGAAGATGAATTTGTTATTTTGTTGTGAACGAGTCTTGATTTTCTTTGCTATTGTTTCTGTTGTGCAGATGTCGCAAAGTGCTGAATATGAGATTGTTTCCAAACGAAAAAACTGGGAAAACTTGGGACCAAAATGTAATTTCCTCTTGATTACTTTCATTCTTGCTCAAATGAGATTACACTTGTGATAAAATTTTATGCTTATTTTTCACACCCTTCGCTTCGAGTTTTACTTTGAAAGTAGACATTTTTGGCCAATTTGTCACTTCGTTGAGCAAAATCTCATTCTCTATCAACGTTATTACTTGCAGTTTTGGGGCGAAACAAAACAGGTGGGATGGAGAATTGGCCACAGTTTTACCTAAGTTTAAAAATTGTGTCTATGTTGACGATTTTGAAAGAAGTTGCTAAAATACATTAGTTGCAGGCATTTTTAGGTATTTTTTTACTTCTTAATTTCGGAAAGGTCATATCTATTTAAGTACCACTTGCTATTGGAGATATCTAAACCCGATTCTTCTGTTTTACTTATATGATCATTTGTAAATAAAAAGAAGAATAAAGTCGCTTTTCAAGAGCATGACATTATGCATTTAGATGATTTCATGGTTCATGGCTTTAATGCTCATTGACAGGTTATGCAAAAAAATTATGAAGTCCTATTAGGTACGACTCGCCTCCTTTTGTCTTCATTCTGTAGAATGAAGGCTTTGGTTCTATACCTATTGGGGTGCAATGCATTGTTTAGTGTTGATGCTGATCCGCTGGTTTGATTTGCTACAGTAAGCCAGTTTACGTTATATGGGGTATTAAAAGGAAACAAACCCGATTTTCATGTGGCAATGCCCCCCGGTCCAGCAAAATCATTTTATGCTTCTCTCGTTGAAAGATTTCAGAAAGCATACCGTGCAGATGCAGTTAAAGGTGATATGGATATTCATCACTCTGAATGAACTTTGTATCGACATTATCAGTACTTATTTACTTCTTTCTAAATAGTGATGGATAGCGACAAATAGTTTATGATTCCTTTTGCTCTCCAGTTAGAAAGAAGGCTTTGTAATGTTTTTCTCAGTTATAGTGTCGTAGGTTGTATGGAGTTGTTGACTTGTTATTGCCAGCAATAGAATGTTCCACAGGGTTGTGTGTAGGTTCCGCAAAGGTTTATCATGCTAACCGCTGATTGTTCATTTGATGCAGATGGCGTATTTGGAGCAATGATGAAAGTAAGATTCATAGCTTTGTTTTATCAATATATAACCCTGACTGTGTGTGTGTTTCTAAAGACTTATTTTTCGGGTTTGGATGCGAAGGTTAACTTGGTGAATGATGGTCCAGTGACCATGCAACTCGAGTCAAGGGAATCATCAACCTAAGTAAGTCATGTCTGGGTGGCATAGCCTCTTATTGAACTACTTGTAATCTCAACCTCAACTATGCCTCAGTTTAATGTGTTGTTTCATACTATTTCAGCTCAGGAATACAAGTGGTGATGTGGCCACCGGCCGATTGGACAGAAATACGTGAGATCTTATCTGATCATATATTACAAGCTCTACTAACACCCAAAAGAACAAGTCCGTTGTCATAGAAAATTGATAATATTGTCATCTTGATAACTCACCTTGGATTGTTGAACTTTCTAGGAAGTATTGGTTGAGCATGTAACAGAATATGTATTTGATTTCCATTTCCAGACCACACATAGTTTCCCGGTTAGTAGTAAACAGTTTGATAGGCTTTGTTAAAGAAGACAAGCCCACATAGCCGATATCAAGCCAATTCGACAAATTGTGGCTTAGACCCATAGAGTAAGTTAAGATGATGGGTCTTTTACATGCATTACTACGCTATGCAAGTTCTATTGGACAGAAACAAAAGGAAATGTCGGTTCTTGAAATGTTGAAGTTTGGACCATCACGAATAAAATAACTTCCTTTTAACTAGAGCTTCTGCAACAAAAGATCCTATGATTTGGCTGAGATGATGGCAACAGCAGTAATCAGCGCTTGCTTGACACAGCATAACATCTGAGTATCCCTGCACCAAGATATAATGTCACCAAATAATAGAGCTATGGTGAAACTATATGATCAACAGAGCTAACTAGACAAAAAGAATGTCTACTACAACACCACATTATTTAATCTTTTTTATCAACACATGGCTAGCTAGTGGTTCAGTAAATCTTGAGATGCTCTTATGTCTCCAACATTACAAGGAAAACAAGGCACTCATTGAACACCATTGCGTGAACCATAGTTTGGGGTAAGTGCACATGAAGGGCATGGAAATCCATATGAAATGCACATGAGTTTTTTATCATGAGAAAATCATATATTCCTCCAAACTTTGCATAAAACAGAAACAAGGATTGGTTCATATATTTTAAATTTTTCTTGTATGAAGCCTTTTTTCACCAACCAAGAACTTACTTGTTTCACTGCATACCAGTAGCTTTAGAACATTGCATATATGACTATGGTACCTAGGAGATTCTCTTCAAAATGATGACTTAAATAGAGAACATAATATATATAGACAAATAAATCTTACGAATCTGCTTGTCTGAGACAAGTAAAAGCAGAAATAATGTTTTTGCAAACGTCCACAACAGAGTCGCCTTTCACATCTTCCACCATACCAGAGAAGCCTTCAGATTCATTGTATATAACCACATATGCCTAGAAAAGAGATTGAGGTAAGACATTGAGGCACAGCACGCAGCTTCTCTTCCTTTTACATCACCACAACTCTTGCCATCTCATTTTTCTTAACTTGGGGTTGGAGGGGAAGGGTGGGATGAGTCCCTAGAGCCTAATATAACTCAAGCTATGTAGAATAAATGCTTTGCATGAGAGAGAAGGACCGACCTGGAAAGCATATGCCAGCAGCAACTGAATAGCTTCTGTCGTTATTTTTTTAATGATACTTCTGGTGCTCTTGCTGTTGGACAGATACTTTAAAACTCCATCGAAACTCTCAATATTGACTGTAACAGTTGAATTCCTAGTTTGAACGGAATGCTGCAACATATACCACAAAGGATCAAGTAATGATAATTTCAGGAGTAGATGCTTGCTCTCAAATACGATGCAACTCTTTTACCAGCTTCTGAACTACGATGGATTAAAATATGATTTAGACCAATGCATATTATTCATACAAACACAAGGGCAAATGAGGTAGTGAACCTTTGAAATGTACTTCTGAAAATACTGTACAATAATCTCAAGCCTCCATTTCGGGTCAAACACCTGAAAGCAGTTTGAAAATCAATAAAAAAAAATATCTAGAAACCAGGTTATAACATTGGAGAGAATTATATGACATCAAAAATGTTTCCAGGAAAATAATGGAAGGAGCAATTGCTAACAGTTGAAGCAATAGATAAGAAGAATAAAAAACATGCTTAGGATGAGATCAAGATGGTTGGATAGAAAAACAAAGAAACTGGTAAACAAAATGGATTATAAGTAAAACAAGTGATTTATATAGACCAGGTAGAGAAGAGTGAAAAAACTATAATCTAAATATACTATAATCTAACAGTTGGTACATACCCAGCACAACCGAACTCTTGTAAACTAATCATTACATTTCCAAGCTGATATTTTACCATTATTCAGATTTCTTAGATCTTCATGCTAGTTGAGATAAACATAGTATGTGTGTTGAGAGAGAGAAAGCACCTTAATGAATGAAGAAAGGACATCAATATCGTTAATGAGTTCATCCAAAATTATCTCCACCACTGGCGTCCTGCAATATGGGCCTTTCACCACATGTCCCTTGATTCTAGAATTCTACAAATGTCTATACACAGAAGCAAGAAAGTACCTCACACCATCAACCCTGGTTGTAAGGCCATGCTGATCAGCTGTCCTTCTTGAAGAATCTAGCTCCATAACCTGTATTACATTAAAATAAATAAATAAAAAAATTTTAAAAAAAAAAAAAAAAAAAAAAAAAAAAAATGTTAAGATAAATGTCAGTTATAGTATATCCTAAAAACAAGCAGCTAAAAGTTCACCATTATGAAGAATTTCTTCAGGACAGTGCAAGTAGACTTTTCTACTTCAGGTAAAGCTAACGCCATGGCCCTATCAACTTCATGCAATACCTCCTCTTGAGGTTTGTTACTGTAGCTATTTTCTTCGGAAGATACAGTAGATTGAGACATGTTGCACATGATACACAAAGAATCCTTGATTAATACTTTGTACATTATCTTTCTTGATCCCTGCAAAAGGACTCCTAAAGTCAGGGTAGCACAATATTTAAACGTGTAGCATATAAATGCAACACTAAAATTTATAACTGAAAATCGAAACTTAGGAATTACAGGGAGGCATACCAGAAGCATGCTCAGCAATGACTCCCTCAAAATGGTCCAGTCCATATTTTCTGCAAGAACATGAGAATTAAAGCATGGTTTCATTATGCCCATAAAAAAGAAACAGTGAAATTCTACCTTTATAGGCACAATTACGAGGCCCAAAATCACCTTCAAGGACAGTGACAAGATATTGAAGCAGTAACATTTTCTTCATGTGCTGCAAGAATAGCTGAGGATTAAATATTACATTAATTTCAGGCACCTTCATATTTTGAAATATACTATGAAACAGACACAGTGTACATTAGTGGTCTATTAGAAATATGAAACAAGTGAACAACTGCTTAATATTATTAGCAAATAAGAATAAGTGGGAGTATCAATCAAGTTTGCAATGTCAAAACAAAACAGGGGAAACAACCTTAAAGGCAAAATTTGTTAAATGAAACACTTACCCCTATTTCTACTGCTCCAGACTTCATTTGCTCAGACACATCAGCTATTTCTTGTATAAGCGTGTGGAAAACCTAAAAACATAAGTTTGGACTTTCAAACATAAGCAGACTATCAGCAGATAACAATGAAGTGAATCATCAATGAAATGTTTTCTTCTCTCTATCAGTTATCTAATGTTTGTAGACGAAAAGAACAACATAGAAGTAGCCAATGACACACCGAGGAGTCCACTAAACTTTTTGAATGATTTGTAGCATTCCCCTTCTTGTCGTAACCATCCATCCTAAAATTAAAAGGTGACCAAGCCTGGCATGCAGAAGCTTATTGACATGGTAAACTAACGTCCCAGCTCGCACCAAAAGGATGGTAATTGAATATAAGAGAACTAAATCACCTCTTCAATCATAATAAGTGGGGAGGCTTTAGTTGAGGATGAATCTGACTGTTCTCCTTCAGATAGGTACAGTCGAGGAAACCACTGTATGTCAAGAAAACAATGCTGAAAGGCAAAGCATAACTCTAATGCAAACTTCCCCTTAATGTGACAACAATGGACTGCACAAATGAAAAGTTAAAAGAAAAAAGAAAAAGTTAAGCAAGTACCTTATCTAATTCAACGAGAAGCTGGAAACTTTGAATGATCAAATCAAGTGAATCCGCATCATTCATGATATGAAAAATGGCCTCAAGCATTTTCCTGTCCAATCAAATCGCAAAGAAGACTCTCCCTGAGCCCACGCAGCATGGTATAGGGCAATTGTGACTTAAAATCATCAGCCTTATTGGTTTTATGGTTCACGGGTAGTTTGGTTAATCAATCTAGTACACTAAAACCATTCGACGCTTAACTCCACGTGATTCTCTCCCAAGCCCGAACCTGACCCCCCGCAAAAAAGAAAAACAGAAACTTGAAATAATCGAAAACTGAAAAGAGCAGGAGGTACCGAGTAGGTGCGGTTCCATTATCGGGAAGAAGAGTAGTAGTTCGCACAGCTTCCAGAAAAGCAAGCCCTAGACCACAAAAATCGATCAAAATCAAGCGAAAATCCCTTCCAAGTAGCAAGGTAAATATTGACTCACGATCGTCGTCGAGGTGGTGAGAAACTTTGGAAGTATTGAAACCGGAGGTGTCGAGAAGCGCCAATGTGTTCTCTTCCAGTCCTTGGTTGCTGCCGTCGCCTCCGCCTCCGCCTCTTGTCCGCCTCTTCATGTTCTTCCAAATCTTCTCAATCCGATTTCTTTTTAATCTTTCGATAATAACCAGTTTTGAAACCCTATAATAAGGAGTGGGGTTTTTCCTTTAACGAACACAAAATTTTCCCGCCATGTCCAAAATCCCGAATAGAAAATTCAATTTACAACTTTATAGTATTAATGAAGATACAAGCAAGGCGCAGACGTAATACGGTCGCACACTTTCGATCTACGGTGGAAGTAAAAATAAGACATATAGTTGCAAAAGATAAAAACATTTCCGTTGCCGGGACTTGAACCCGGGTCTCTCGGGTGAGAGCCGAGTATCCTAACCAACTAGACTACAACGGAGCTTGCTATATAATTCCAAAATTAAATATAATAGCAGCACTGTAAAGCAAAAATACTTATTACTACTATCATAGAATCAATATATCACTCCGATGTTGATTGGAGCAATCATAATCATCCTCTATCCTATGTGGCATTAGAAAAAAGTTACATTTGATACCTTCTTAATTCGCCTTGTTGTGTTTTATTCATTCGATCAAAAAATATTAAATTCAGATTAATTACCGTTAGCACACTTTACACAGTTACACTGTGAATTAGTATGGAAATTAATTAATGTATTTATTCAAGTTTCGTTTATTATATATTCCCTCCGTCCCATTACAAGCGTCTATGCTTTCTATTTTGGGCGTCCCATTACAAGCGTCTACATCCATAAAAGGAA
>JAYJMF010000027.1:20432-35746 GCA_036873715.1 Salvia sclarea | reverse complement strand
TAATTATATAAAATCAACTAGACATACAAACCCTAGGATCAATAAAGAAATTAGCTACTCATAATTGAAATAACAAAACAAGAATAAATAGATGAAAGCATAATAAAATTGAAATAAATAAAACCCGTAGAGAAATCCACGAAGAACAACTTGAATATTTGAATCTTCAATCCTTGCTAAGAACTATAAACTCTAATGAAAAGCAATAAACCTAAGAAAAACAATAATAATATGAAAGCTTGGTTTTTTAAACAATGTAAAAGAAGGGAATATTTATAGGGAAAGATAATACAAGGTATCATAGGCTTATTAGGATGATAAAAACCCTCAAAAATATGGAAAATATCAACTCCCGGACGTCCCTCTCGGACCCCCTCTCGGGTAGTGTCTCGCCCGAGACTCTTTACGAAGAATTTCAGTAGCGCGTCTCGGGTAGTGTCTCGGTCGAGACACCTCCCGAGACCCTCCTGGGCTCAAAAACAAGGCAAAAACAACAACTATCAGGAACCTTTTTCTTAATTCATAACCTATTCTTCAATTCAATTACTAGAGATTATGGGCTTCTTTCGGGTCATTGCATCCTTACTAATATTCATAAATCTTTAATTCTTACTTAACTTACATAATTATCATCATACTTTCTTATAGTTAACTTATAATTTTCGGATTCTACCATGACTGTTTTGCGCAGCCATTCTCCATGAATTTATTAAATACTTTATACTATCCAGAAAATTACGAAATTAAATACACGATTACTAGACATCATAAAGAAATTGTGGTAAAATTTTGAAAGCAATCCAATGAGTGAAACCTGCCTTAATAATTCGTCCAAGTCGTCGCCAGAACTGGCAGTTTTACACTCAACTTAAAATTTATATTTTTCATGCTCTAATCTTGTTTATTGGTATCAAATAACACTTATTAATACTTAAATCAAACAAATTCATGCATATTCTCATAATCCATAAACTAAAATTTATGTAGAGATTATGGAAGAATTAATAAACCATAATTTGAATCATGCATTTCTATCAATTTACTACAATATATATAAAAATCAAAACCATATATTCATACTTCATAAAGAGGCGAGAACTTCATGTATTAAAAGAGAAATATTCATAAATTTTTGTAGGCTAAAATCATAAAGAATAGATTAATTACCTTAAATATGGCTTTTTCTTTGATATTTGCATGTAATGTGACTTGAAACTTGATGATGGATGAAGAAAAATTGTTGGTTATGGTGTTTAGGTGATGACCGATTTTTGGAGGTGGAAAAATGAGGATGATGATGAATAGTTCTCTTAACCCCTTTTTATACTAACTTTAGAATAGTAAAATAATTAATTAAAAAATAATTAAATATTAATATGTAGAGAATTTGAGAAGCTTCTGGAGCTTCTAGAGGCTTTTCGAAAACTAAGGTCGAACCTCGGCATCGGACCTCGGCTCTCGAAGCTCAGGTCGAACCTCGGCTCTCGAATCTCAGGTCGAATCTCGGCTCTCAAAACTCAGGTCGGACCTCGGCTCTCAAAACTCGGGTCGGACCTCGGCTCTCAAAACTCAGGTCGAACCTCGGCTCTCAAAACTCAGGTCGGAACTCGGCTCTTCAGCTTTCGAAGCTCAGGAACCTCGTCACCTCGGCGTTCGAAGCTCAGGCACCTCGTCACCTCGGCTTTCGAAGCCCAGACACCTCGTCACCTTGGCTTTCGAAGCTCAGACACCTCGTCACCTCGGCTTTCGAAGTGCAGATAACTCGTCACCTCGGCTTTCGAAGCCGAGGCACCTCGTCTCCTCGGCTTTCGAACCCAGACACCTCGTCACCTACATACTTCTTTTCACTTATCTAATATTTCTTGAGATTTTTTTTTTAAATCTCATAAGTTCATATCTCTTAAGGATGCAATGCCCTAATTAATGAGCCCATAATTATACTTAATTTCGCGCTAATCCCTGCTACAGGAATTAGGGATACTACAATTGCCATCTAATCTTCTTCACCATTCTTATTTCCACAAACAAATTCTTTGCCCCGAGTATAAATTTCATGACTTTGGTGTCTGATTATTTTTCTTTTTTATTATTTTTCACTTATGCAAACGCCAACTTTAGATTAACGTTATGTGAATATTTCTTCTAATTATTAATAAACGGAGTATAAATTTGGAATCTTGAGTTGAGATGCTCGATTTTTTATTTTATCATACTCCCTCCGTCCACCAAGATTATGCACTTTTTGCCATTTTGGGACGTTCAATAAGACTATGCACTCCTATTTTTAGAAATGACCCCACACTCTATTCTACTTTATCACCCTCACTTTAGTATTTATTTACATAACTTTTACACTTTTCAATAACTGTATGTGGGACTCATTTCCACTAACATTACTTTTACATTTAACAATATTTTTTTGTGGGGCCCATACTCCATTACAACTCAAGTCAACTACATTTTATTAAAACCCGCACCGAGTCAAATGGTGCATAATTATGGTGGACGAAGGGAGTAACAAACTATTGGTTTGTAATTAATATATCCGATTGTTAATTATTTCTTTTCTATTTGATTTGGTTGACAATGCTACATCTAGAGAAATGAATACTTATATAACATATTATATATCATATCGGATCTACGAAGGAGGAAGGAGGGGCTTAAGCCCCTACCAAATATTCTCGGTATTTTTTCTATTGTTAACGCTATTAAGATCAAATTGTCGAAGGTTGAATGATGAGGAGGGGTTGAAATTCCAAAATAAGAGAGAAGAAATTGAAATTTGTAGTAGTGTGACATGAAATTTATGAATATTGTCAACTTTCTATTATTAAATAAGAATTATTTTTATGTAGAAGTTGGAATTTTTTTTCAAAAATTGATTTGCAGTGACTTTTCGTGTTTCTAAGTCAACATATTGTTACATTAGTGAAAAAATAATTTTGAATTGAAACATTAAAGCCCCTGCTAATAAACTGCTTAATTTGCGTATCGTAATGATCATAGTGATGTGTTACAAAATTGTTGGACCATGAAGCAATGCAAGCGTTTATCTTTAAGTGTACGTTCCTTTTTCATTTTTTTGACCTCTTTGATTTGATACCTTTCGGTTACCATTATACAAGGTTAGTTATCAAGTGTAACACTGTAACTTATGGAAGAAACTGTATTGGTGATGCGTATTAATGGTGTAAATCTTTATTATTAGGTAGTATATTACTCCCTCCGAACTACTATACTTGACCCTTTTGCTATTTTTGTTTGTCCCATCACATTTGGCCTCTTCCCAAAAAAGCAAAAAAATAACACACAAAACACAAAAAGTTGATGGGCCCTTTACACTTTATACCTTAACAAAAGTCTTTCCTTAATCTTCGTGCCCAAAACGTAGGGGCCAAGTATAATGGTTCGGAGGTATCATGCATTTTATTTTAAGATTCACAAAAGCAGTTTAAGAAAAAAAAAAGAGGAGGTTGGCCCACAACATATCAACTTAACATTTGATCTATATTGAGAAAGTTACAATTAATCAAAAGATGAAAATATTTCTAGAAAATTATCAATCGAGCATCGCTCGAGTAATTTTCTAGTTATTATTAAACAGAAAAATGTAAGTACGTGTAAGTGCAATCCAGGCCACACCAAACTACAATTTGATTTGATATTAGTTTAACTTGATTTACGAAAATCACAAAATCGCAATTTGTGGATTTGTTTGTTTTTAATGCCAAACCAATCCGTATTCATCGTTCACCATTTAAAAGGTACCCTAGTGGACCATTGAGTTACCATAATTTAACAATCTAACATTCTTGTCGGATGGGGGTGGGGCCCTAGGGTTGTGGGAATCCCTTTTGCTACAAGGTTAATTTCATATTAGATTGAGAAAGTGTGTTAAACTAAATAACTGTCTTGTATTAATCTAAAAAAAAACTGTCTGGTACATTTGCATGGTAATTTGTTATTTAGCGGGATCCAGATATTTTATTTTACCAGTATAGTTGTTCCTGAGTATTGTTGGGCCTTCTATTGTAAACCTAGGTGTGCTTAATTAATAGCTTGCGGCAGTAATGTTTTACTGGGCCACATTATAAGTTGACTTTGATTGACAAATAAGTGAGAAACAAACCTAAGAAAGTAAAGAATACAGTAACAAAGCTTCCCAAAAAATTACAAACATACCCATAAATAATGGAATGTGAGTTCGTAAACAGGAAACAGGATGTGCCATGCCGATGTAATCTATACTATAGCTACTTCCAGAGCTTGACCCATTGGTCATGGCTGACAGAGGCGATCATGTTAGTCTCCGGTGCATTCGCCATCGCAGACACTATACCTTGATGCCCATGAAACTTCCACGTCCTGTTCCCCATGGTGGGGTTCCACATATAAATAGACTGCACTTTGCATACAAAACTATTAACTCCAATGGCCATGGCAGCCACCAACAAAAGTCGAGTAAGTATGCGTACCTCATAGGAACCCACAGCCACCACCTGAGAGTATGCAGGGTGGAAGGTGCACGACGAGAAGTCCCTGCCACAAGATGCCAGCTCGTGTATGCACTTTCCACCCGCCACTATCGACCATATGCGCGTGCTCTCCTCACTCGTCGATACCAGATATTCTCCGCATATATCCCAGCACAATGTACGCACATCCTTCTCGTGTCCCTGCAGTTCAAGCAACCAATACGAATTGAATTCATGCAACTCACAATCTAAGCCTAACTACCTTGTACTCTTACCTCAAAGCGGTAATGGAGCATGCCCGTTTCCACGTCGATCAGATTTATAACATTACCACTAGCAGCTGCTAACAGGTTCCCTTGTCGAGGCTGGAACCTCACCTGTCTATTACCTCCCTGATATTATTCAACCATCTAAATCACAACCACTTACACCAAATCTATACAATCTCAAAATTCTGCACAATACAACCTCACCTTAAAATACCGAAAGCAAGCAGATTCTTTTGCATTCCATAATCTGATCTCCTCACTACAATCACAAGAGCACACTAGATTGGTCCTTCTCGGGTGGAAATCTACCGACATCACTTGATCCGCATGCCCAATAAGGTTGTAAGGTATCCTTTTTGTCTAAAACAGCAAAGCATCAAATTAGGCCAGCTTTCTTTTAGTCAATCATTTATAGCTAAGTTACTCTCTAAGGAACTTAGCAAGGAAAACTTACATTAATGATGAAATATCATAATTCCATATTCCTAATAAAGTTAAAGAAATAAGAGGTATATATAGAGTTTAGCTTATAACATGCATTAGATGCATCAGAGCATAGAAAAATTATTAGCAACGGTGAAAAGCAAACAATGTACAAGGGAAGAGTTATTACATTGGCTGCATCCCATATCTTCACAGTTCTATCAAAGGAGGAAGTTGCGAACATATATGAATTTGGCTTAAATCGAATATCTGTAATGATTTGATTATGCGCTTGGATAGAATGTCTGGTTGATTGCTTCAAGTTCCAGATGAACACCTGTTACAAGATTATTACTTCAATCACTTGAGAATTTGTACTCTTCTAACACAGAATTCCAGGATGAACTAAAACTGCAGAACCTTTTTCTCATGTCCAGCGGCTGCTAAGAATTTCCCTTGGGTTGAGAAATCACAACATGATAGCTTGTTATTACTTGGGTGGAGACTTCTGACTGGTCCGAAAGGAAAGTCTGCCAAAAATTACAAAAAGAAAAGACCTATTCTCAAAAAAACTGTATGAACCCCTAATGCAGGTGTGCATTAGGCATACAACTTCAGTTTCACAGAAATTGGCTAACAAATCAACAGATTCTTGCCATCTATCCTAGTGCTACACAATCACAGAAATGGCTAACATATAACTCAATGACCTCTACCTTAAGTTTGAGGAATTATGACATTGCCAACAAATCTCATAATAGAAATCCTGATAAACCAGTTGTGAGTTTATATTGCACACATAGACATGAATAACATTATGTGCGAGTATTGTGCTGACCTGACATCTGTAACAGACTCAACAAACAACTGATCGGGTTCATTAATCAAGAGTTCAACAATAGCATCTCATGCGCAAGGGAGAAAACATTAATAACATGTAGTTATCGAACTTTCTGGTACTTTATTTGGTTTCTTTGCATTTGCTTTCTCCTTAATGACAGAGGTCACCATAACAGCAAATCATACATAAAATGAAACTTACCTAGCTGATCCTTCTGTTTTGGAGCTGTAGTGTGTGAGAAGGAAGTGTTCATATTGTCAGAAGCTTCATCATTCGAGAAAAAAGATGCTATTTCCTCATCCAATGGTCCCCCTGAGTCTATATTCCTTCCAATCTACAAAGAAGAGCGAATTGTATGTATTGGCTTCGGTCACAAAATTCTAGACACATTAAAATGTTTATATCTCTCCAAGAAGCACAGGGTATTTGTAAGACCATAATGCTTAAAATCCACTTTTCCAGAAAGGCGAAGCAGCAGATGGCTAACGCAAGAAACCGGCTCCATGATTTCTCAGCTTAGGATCTACCTAGAGACTACGAAAATGCAAGATGAATATGCAATATAGATGCATTTGCATGTTTCATGGAGAAATGAACTAATCTTAAACGTTAATAAACCAACAGTGAAAACCAAAACCAAGCAATTATGTTATAGATCTAAAATGTTTCCATCTCCACATAGTAATTCCAAAATACAGACACATTATGCTAATACCAAGAGATTCTGGTCAGGGTTAAAGGTGAAAAAACGGACATGGCAGGTACACGAATAACAGTTTCTTAGGAAAAGAAGCTAACAAAAATGAGTACTTCAAAATTGTATGACATTTGTCTAACTTACTTGTACACCTTTCCCCTTTGAGCCATAATTAGAGAGATCAGTACTCGTCATCTTGGTTGAATTTTCAGGTGCAGATATTATTAGCTTTTTAGATGCTTGTGCTGCCAAGTCAGAACTATCGGCTTGATAGATTTCTGATGGAGGTGAATTTTTCCACTCTTGATCTGACACTGGAGAGTTATAAGCATAACTGGATACCTGACATGAAATCGTCAATAATTAATCGTTCCAACTCGGGAAAGAAAATAGTTATCAATTTTGACATGCTAAACTGGTCTTACAGGTGAAGAATGCCCTTGCCATGCTATTTTCTCCAATATCTTCCTTCCTGAAAGATTGAATTTAAAAAGGAAGAATCAAAGGGGAACAAACCAGAAGATGTAGGATGTCTAAGATATTTTAAAACCAGTTGTGATCATATCTTATATTATGCTCAAGTTACATAACCAAAATTTATGACAATGGGTGCACGGGAAACATACAATATTCATGTAAAGTATGGCAGTATGGTAATATATAGTAAGCTCCTCTATTAAATAAGTTCCATAGAGATGAGCAATGCTGCACAAGCACCATAAAAATTTAGGTGAATTTTAGCATAAATGAGATAATGAGTTCATCGGCATTTCTCTAGTCAGCTTATCTGATAAATTCCTACTGTGGGAGACTAACTGCCCTAGAAAATACTTAACCTGGAAGCTTTATTAAACAGCATCAGAAGTCACGGCCCAAACTGTTAGAATTAATAAAATCATGAAGAGATACATTTTTTAGTCATACCAGTATAGGTCCACGACTGAGGGGAGAATTTTCGAAGATTCGAACAAGAAGAGGTATTAAAAAAATGCTATGCTTGCCATAAAACTCTCCTAGTTCTAGCCCTGCAAAAGTAGATTCAAATGCAAGTGAAGGCATAAGGGATTCTCTGCTACACGTGTTCTCTAGCAAAACATGATACCATGTATGTAGAGATTACATAATAACCTCTTAGCCCATCAATCCTATCATGCCACGTGCACATGAATCGTGTGAGCTGAAATACATTGCATCATCTAGTATCATGGAACATGGAGCTGAAGAAATTGGTACAAGTGAAGCAAATTGAGATAACATGCCAATGATGTTCTACATTAAAAAAAAATCTTAACATGATTAATAAATGGAAAATAATGTTGAATTGGTAACTCTATTATTTAGTTAAATTTATATGTATGCACACCTACCAAAATAATCAGCGACATCACTAATGCCTTACCAACCTTTCAGGAAATACCTATCAAAATATTATAAATTCTCCTTAAATTATTTTCCTACAATAAAATCCTGCCTTAATAGTCCCTGAAAATCCTACCAATAATCGACTGTAGCAGAACTATTTTGGGCTAAAGAACCTTTAATTGGCTTATGTTACTCGTAGCAATAAGTCTTCTAATCGTTCTCAATAACAAAAAAGGAAACTACCATTTGTAGGCGTCAAAATGACTAGAAGACCCTTAGGTGTGTCATGTTTCGGCCACACTTGCCTAAAGCCTAGAACCTCGATTATTGTAGACAAACACACTAGAGCGCTCAAAACCTTTAAGACACAATTGCCTCGAGGCAAAGTTTCTCGAACATCAATTCATCCTGACGTTAGGTATGGGTAGACACGTCATTTCATATATAATTTTGAAACCTTTCTCTATATAGACAATCACCGTGAGCACTTATAAAATATCCTGACCATGCTCTAGTTTCGAGCGCATATATATAGTACATGTGTCTATGATAGAATTTTTTATTGAACATTACTTAACCGTGTATTAAGTTTGGACCAATTAAGTTAACATTGAAAAGATGTTTTTCTTGCTACCATAGGAAGTTAGCCTTTAAACACAAAGACCAATGAGAGTTCAACTACAGAAGCCTCCTAGAAAAGGGACGTTTGTGTAGAGTTTGAATTTGCATGTTACCGAACCATGCATTATGTTTGGATCGGTTAAGTTGACAGTTTTGAGTAACAAAATATCCAAATAAGGACTTGAAAAAACAAAAGTTTTCTTGCAATGGTAGGAGATTAGATGTGGTGAGTTGAAGAATACTTTCTCAATGGAAAACGAATAAGATCATTTTAGGGATTACGACGGATCTTTTCTACATAAGCTAACAATAAGGATTAACATATATACAACTACAGAAAATATTGAGATTTAGTTCGGACTTCGGAGTGCTTCTATATATAGTTTGGAAGTCTATTCATGCATCTATGCATTGCATGTCCTACCTTTTGAGTATATTTGGCTAATAATTTGTTTGAGAGCTACAAGGATTTGGAAATTTCCATAGAAAATTGAAGTCTCAAAGTTAGAAAACTATCTTGTTATGGATGTATAGAGGGTTTAGAATGAGTAATTCCCTCAAAGTAAAGGATATTAATTTTGCATCAACTTCTTCATGGAGAAAAAAGATAAGGATTGCATGATTAATTTTGAAGAGCAAAGATGATCTCTCTTATAATGAATTAACATTTGGAAAGATAGATTGTCAAATAAAAATGAGAGAGTCAATAAAAAGCTGTATGGTCCAGCCATAGTCCATAGTCAGCAAAGGTGAGATGAAACAAGAACATGTTTGATCCGGCCACCTATAATCACTAAAGGTACTAAAACCATATTAATGATATCTAGGTAGTATGACAATTGTTGTAGTTAACATTTAGGAGTATGATTGTTACGACTCTGGATGAGCCTTTGCGTCTCTGGTGGCATTGGACCAACGCCGATGAGGAATGGTTAACAAATAATAGAAAGATGGGTTTTCATGATGATGACAATGATATGGAGTGGTTATATAGAAGTTTGGCTACATAATAATGCATTGGGTTAACTTCGACAAGTTTCTGAGACAAGTGACAGAAGGAAGCCAACAAATCCGAGGCTGAATCCAAACTTCAGTAAATGGTTTTTAAAGCACCAAGGTGGAACGTAGCGAAGCCCATTCGCACACACTTTCTTTGTGCTGCACCAATTGTTGAATGAATGTTGACCATTACCTATAATTGAACCAGAAAGTTCTTCTAATGGCTACACCCCAACACTATGTATCTGTTTCACTGCACCATCTTAAAGCAACTACATATTGTAACTGATCTGAGATGAAACTCCAGCACTACCATTTTAATACCTTCACATTATCACTTCTGAGTACCAATTTGACACCAAACGCCCCTTTCATCCACCCTCACAACATAATCGATGTAGATATTTATAATAATAGCAACATCCGGACCAAGTCTCCAACCAAACCTTAATACTACCATTATAATCATCTTGACCTCATTACTAGTGCTAGCACTTTTAATATTCCCTTTTCCAGCATACTTGTTGCTTCTACTATGTAATCAATACCCACATGAGGCGTTCACTAGGTAATGACAATAGTAAATGGGCATAGAAAGTTTCCATGTGTATTGCCCTTCTTTCTGCATAAGGTCCTCTTTGGCCTTAACTTTTCACAGTTTAGATTATGGAAGCTAAATCCAAACTACAGCCAACTAATTATAAATTTTCGTTACGTAGAGTGCATCCCAATAACCATGAAAAAACGATGGAACTAAAATTGAGCAAAGATCAACAGACGGGTTTCGGAAAACAAGAAAAACAATTAGTACGCCTCTTGTACAAACATCAAGAAGGGCTTTCACAAGCACTGCCTTACTGTAGACAACATGAATCCAGGTAATGATGAGTTTTTATTATAGATGGCGCGGGCTGCATGAGTTCTTGATTCAGGAGCTGGCATCAGGACATGCAGAGTTGGAACTTGCTGAAGAGCCTAAACCAGATTGACAGAAATTGGCTATCAATATGACCAACCAGGAAATGCCAAAATACTTGGATAGAACTCGACGTTCTGTCCTAGACCAACCAAACTGAGATAATCATAACGCCAAGTGTATCTTTTGCAAGTGCATGAAAGAGTGATTCCATAGGAAAATGGTTATGCACTCCTTCAATTCAACTGTACATTTTATTCAAGAAATGAAATCCCTTCATTAGGACCCTAAGATAGAGGAATTTGACACGCACACAACCTGTCAAGTTCTCCATAACCCATGCCACAATCAATATTCCTAATTCCTAGCCTTAACAGAGTTTCTTGGGCAAGAGATTACACGTGAAACGGTATATATAGTAAATTGTGAAATTTAGCATCCATCATATCTATCCTATCATATCTGTGAAGGCAACTTTAAGAGTATGCAGCATTATGCTTTTACGTATATAACAAATAACACTAGTCCAAGGTTGGGACTTCATAAGAATGGACATTATAATACCAAATCTTCTAAGAGTATATCAGTGGACTTAACAGATAGAAGTCCGAAGCCACATACTGTTCAGCATATGTATAATATTAGCATTCCTTCAAGGGTATAACTCGATTTTCAACCACTGGAAATGAACTCTCCAGGGGGTATATGCATGTTTCATGCATCTTTTATGCAAGCCAACAAGAATAATGCAAAACATGGAAAGTATATGATCCAAGCATATATAGGAAAGATAACAGTAAATTTAAACAGTCAAATGTACAAACCAGCATCTGGATGTCCTGTGGCTGTGTCATCTTGTATCAGCCTTGGTGCATAAGGAGTTAGCTCCGAAGGGATAGATCTCCTCAAACCAGGACCATGGTTGACATCCTACAAAACACATAGCATATCTCAAATCCGTTTCTCCGAGATAATACACTAATTTTTGTTTGTGAAAAAAGGCATACAATGTTAACAGGAAACTGCCGCTTGCTACTAACTTTCTTCTGACGACGGCTGCAAGACCAGATTACACATTAAAGAATGTAATAGCATCTGGAAATCAAAGACTGTTGACCATTAATCACTTATGAAGTGAAAACCTGGCCCCAAAACAAATGATTGCAGATAGTGATACAAATTATGAAATGCAACAAATATTTAATCATAATATCAATTCCAAGCATATCAAAATAGTTATGTAATAAAATATTTCCTTGGAAGGCACCCAACCAGTCCAGCTCACGTCGCCTTTGTGATGAGAGCATTTACAAATAAAGCCAGCCTTTGGAGAGTCACCCCCTTGATAGGTCTAATTAACAGATTATCAACTTGGATGGCCCCGAAGAAGGGCATAATAAGTTAGACTTTTCAACAATTAGACAAACAATCTTTGACAGGACATACCCGAAACTGCTTGGCAACGGCAACATGCTAGCTGAATGATCAACATTAAGAGCATTCGAGCTAGCATCAATGCTCCTTGGAGGAAGCCTGAGATGCTCTTGCTCATGCGCTCTTTGAGCAACCAGATCTGCCATTAGCTGCTCCTGCCTCATTGTGTTCTCTGAAATTGACACAGGAGTTTGTCCAAACTGATTTGTGGTGAAGTCCATCTTCGGCATCATAGGCGGAAAAGCATTTTGCATCAAACTTCCCATATTTGGCATTTGTGTTGGATTCACTGTCTGAAGCAGATTAGGAAGTCCCGACATAGGCGTCGTCGGACAGATGTTCTGCAGCATATAGCTCACATCTGGCACTGGAGAATCAGGCTGAGCATTTTGCACCACAGAGACATCATTCAGAGGTGGCTGAAAGTGTTAGAAGAGAATCAACTTCAATTCAGGACCTTTGTTGATACAAGAATGCAATCGAACAAGTTCTTAGAAAAAATTCAAAGAGAATTCGAGAAACCTTCGATGTGCTGGCCTGTTCTCCCACAGGATTCCTTGGAAGTCGAGAAGAGTATACATCCCAAAACAAGGACCACCACTCTGACAGAAATCCTTCAGGAGGATTGATAACTGCAGAGAAAATTTGGAATATCACAATTAGTACTCAGATTTAGATGATTTATCACAACAACTTTCAATTAATGTGGAGTTTAATTAACAAAAATTAATGTACAACTCTGATAGCAGTGTGATCAGGTTCATTGGCCAGACTGGATCAACATATATGACAGATCATTCAATAATCAGATTGTACTAAGTCATAAATGACGAAAAATAATCTGAATCGGTGGAGCAATCAACCATGCAAACAGCAATAGTTGTCAATTCATCAGAAATTACCAATCAATTGTGTTTACCTATTCAACTAAAAGAAAAGATTCAAGAAAAAAAAGTAAAGTCATAAACTCACATACATTAATTAGAGAAACAATCATTTAAGCAAAGATTTATTTCCTCCATTAATAGATACATTAAATTTAAGCAAACACAGAGTTGTAAAAGAAATTAAAGGATCTCAAAAGAAGTGATATATACCAACAGTCTTGGTCTGAACATCAGCCTCTTTGGCTAAGATTTCAGCAGTTGAATGCATGTTGTTTCTCAGCAAATAATCGTAGATGTACAAGTCCAACCTGCAAAATGCATAACGATAGTTTCTGTAATTAATAAAAAAAAGAAAAAAAGGCAGGAACATCCGATTCCAGAAGAGACTAAAACAGAGGGAAACCCTCAGAAATCAAAAGAAAAAAAAAATCAAATAATTTCTGAAATATAAAAAAAGGAAAGTAGCAGCATTGAACTAGTTGGGCAAGAGAAACTCACATCTTCTGAGCATCCCACTCTTCCATGGTGAGAGAAGCGAAAAATTCTTCGGTTCAGAAAAACGAGAGACGAATAAGAGGGAAAATGAAGTAGCAAAAGAGCAGCCGGAATCCGGGTTGTTTATACATATAGGAAGCGGAAAAGCATGAAGTGTGAAGTAAAAAGTAAAATCGTTGGATTTAAAGCAATAAGTTGAGGGAGTTTTGGGCGTGAAAAGTGAGAGAGTCGGGGGTGGTGGTGATGAAGGAAGTTGGTGCCAAAGCCATGCAAAATGGTACACACACACACACTCACTCACAGATAAAAACAAAAAAAGACTGCAAACTCTCAATAAACCTTTATTTATATACTCTTCCTTCACTATTTACCATCTAAGAAAGCGGAAGAGAGAGAGAGAGAGAAAACAATGGACTACTGTCTCAGATTTTTATCCAATATTTCCCTTTTTCAATGTCACACTACCCTTCACTCTCTTTAGTCTGGCCCCTTGTTTTATTAGGCACTTTCAGTTGTAACCCATATTTTTCTAAAAGACAAATATTGAAAATAGTTGTTCATAATTAAATTTCAAAGACACGAAATAGAGGAAAACTAAATGAATTATAAATAATATCCCAGTGGTTGAATTCGAATGGAAGTTTTCCAAAGCGAGACGAACCGCGACCGATACTTTATTCTTCGATAGAAACAAATTGATAGATTCAAACGGGATAAAATAAATTTTCTTAGGATTGGATCAATCATTATTATAATTTAATTTAATACCAGGAGAAAAAAAAGCTAGTAATATCTGATAATGCAAATTTATTTAATATTGAATTTCTGGTGAATCATGGTAAGTTGTTGCGCAATGTGACAAGAGCTATTAAATAGAGTTTTCCAAAAGTCGAATGAGTTATAAAATCCGCATCCGTCACTTCTCCCGAATATAAGTCCATATGTCGTTGAGTTTCAATTCCTCTAATTCAAGAGACGTTCTTAGATCAAAATATTTTCAGGAGATGCGGCGGAGACGATGTATTTTTAAACTAAAGCAAAAATATATGAATCTTGTTGAGTTGAATTGAGTTAAGTTCGAATTATTTTAAACTAAATTTTTTGTATTGTAATTAATAAGAATGTAGAATTTATTTCGTCAAAAAAGAATGTGTAATTTATATTTAAACAATATTTTAGACGGACTAAATTGGTAACAATTAATTATTCAAATTACTGACTAAGAAATTTAACTTCTAAGATAGTCAACATTTTGAAAATAAAATAAATGTAGATTGTAGAAACTAGAAAGTATAACCCTGAATACAAATTTAAGCATCATTCTGGAATTCAAGATTTTGTTCCTATATTGTGAATGTAATCAAAGTTTGAGTCACAACATAGATTGCATGTTGGCTTATTTTTGGTGCGTTCATTAGTAAACTTTCGGTGTCTATCATCGGCGGAAAAATAATAAATACGACTGCAAAAACTATGTTGTTCTCTACAAAGCAACTTTTGTTGTTGGGGCATGACTCTCTCATTTACAAAGTGAAAGTCAGTATGGGATATTCTTGAGAAGGCCATACTATTTATAATTAAAAATAACAAAAATTGTAATTTACACAAATTTCATTTGATCTTTCAAAAAAAATAAAAAGATCATGGGAGATTTTGGTGGTCCACAATCCACATCACCATTCACCAACACCAAGCAGCAAGAATGTCAATCTTGTTAAGAAATTGCACGTATATATTGGAAATTTATAATAGAAAAATTAAATAGTTTTAAAATTAGGGCAATAGCCTGTAAATTGCTGAACTTTGCCCAAATTTTCGTTTTGCATACCAGCTTTAAAATCGGCGTGTAAATTGCCAAACTTTCAATTTTTTCTGATTTTGCAACCAACGTT
>JAYJMF010000025.1:2913236-2936039 GCA_036873715.1 Salvia sclarea | reverse complement strand
ACATAGTTTTATAAAATAGTTGGTAGAAAAAATTGTGTGGTTGAAAATTAAAGTAGAGTGCGGGGTCATGTATTTGTATGATTAAAAATTAAAGTAGACTTTTTATTTATGGGATGAGCCAATACAAAAAAATCATCTCATAGTACCAATACAAAAAAATCGGAGGGAGTACCATTTAATATAAAGTGGAGTACTATTTTTTTAAAAAATAAATAATTACAAAAATAAAAAACAAAAATGGGACCAAACTGATTGAACCGGCTGGATCCGAATCGAATCCCAAATTTATGCATGGACCTAACCAAAGTTTTTGCGATTTAATTTTATATTAACTTCTTCAAATTTGAGTAGGAAATAAATTTTAGTTTGATCAAACGAAATGAAATGGATTGGTTGGAATCATATATCTCACGTTTCCCCCATATTAATTGTGTGCCAATTAATATATTCACGTGCGAAGTAGAAAAATAAGACAGTCCTCTAAAAGTTGCTTGAATATCTATGGTCGTTAAAGTGTTACAAATGAGAGTTGGATTGATTTCCGGAAAAAGAAAGCTGCAGTCGCATTGACCGCTATTAATAGATCTTATCTTCGTCACATGCCAACTTCCATTTCTCATCACACTTCTTCACAACTTTCAATACTCAACTGTTGCATAATAAAACAATTCCATCAACTCCACCGCCTCTCATATTTCTCCCTCAATTTCTCTATTCATTTCGATTCCGGAGAAGTATGAGCGATTCCGCGCAGCAGAGCAATGACGAATCGATGCTGCTGCGCACGGAGCCATCCTTCTGTATTTACACAGACGACGAGTTCGGCCAACACGTCGGGAATGTGGAGGTGGTGGGAGAGAAGATAGAGAGAACTGCTACAATTGGGGAAAATGTGGGGGCTGAGTTCAGCTTTGGGGAAAATGAGATGAGAGTGATTGAGGAAGTGGAAGATGAGGATGAAGAGGAAGAGAGGAAGGCGCCGAGAAGATTCAGAGATCTCAAAATTGAAACTGGAGATTTGAGCCCTAAGATTAATCCCGCCCTCAATAAGTGGAGAAGTCACGCTGAATATTTGGAGGTTGGTTTTCTATCCTTAATTTTCATTTTGTTTATATTTGTTGGTGTATTTGTTGAGTAGTACTATTGAATTTTGAGGAGGGCCCAGTTTATCTGCTGAAATCGCTTTCATTACTGAAGTCAAGGTTTAGTCATAAAGAAGTATATTAACTATGCTACAGTTGTTCATGAACAATTAATTTGTAGGTGCTTCATGTTTAGACACCAAATGAATGTATTATAATTTTCATGAAAATTAACCAATCATGGAGAGGAAGAGACCTGGTACAAGTTTCTTGCTCAATGTTGTGTTGCAGAGCTTTGACATAAACACTTTTGCAGATTATATATGCTGAAATATTGAAACATGAATCCGAATTCTGATTTTTTGCCATTGAAATGTTGAATTGAACTTGATGATAGTCCACTGGAGATCTTCATGGTGCTGAGGAATACTATTTTCGAGCTACGGAGGCAGATCCTAAAGATGGTGAGTTGCTGTCTCGATACGCCAAGTTGGTATGGAAGCTCCATGGTGATAAAACGAAAGCCTCACGTTATTTTGAAAAGGCGGTTGAGGCTGCTCCTGCCGATGGGTGAGTTTTCATTTCTTTTGCTGTCTCATATTGGTGTGACGAACTAGCATTGATGAATGAATTCAAATATGATTACAAATTGGTTAGTTGTCTAACAGTATAAGGCTTGGTTTCATCTTTACAGTGATGTCCTTGCTGCATATGCAAGTTTTTTGTGGGATGTAGATGAAAGTGAGGGGGGAGAGCATTTCTCTGATGACACTCAGGTTGTTGCAATTTGTGTTTGGTTCAGGTTAAAGAAATTTTAAGATTTTAAACTCATGATGTCTGATCAGAAATGGCAGGTTGATGAGAATCCTGTTACAGTGGATTCATTTAGAGGAGATTATATAGAAGAAATGAGGCCGTCTAGCCCTACGTTACATCTTGCCATGGGGATTGGACTCGATGGTTCTGGCTTTGAGAGTTTCGACAACGCTTTTGGCAATACACCCTCAAACTCTGATGAAAGTACTAATGTTGAAGAATTCTATAGGAGGATGGTTGAGGAAAATCCTCATAACTTCAATTTTCTGAGAGATTATGCTGTTTTCTTGCATCAGGTAAAATGAATCTCCTGTTAGAGCTTTAATGTTTAGGTTTAGCCGTGGATTACATTTTATTGCACTTCTCGTACATATTCTCTGGCATTCAGCATTTCATGTTTCATTGAAACAAGATTACAAGCAAATTACTTCGGTATTCATTTCTCTAATGACAGAAAAAGGGAGATCTTGAGGGAGCCGAAGAATATTACTTGCGAGCAATACTAGAGGAACCCTGTGATGGACAGATGCTTTCTCGGTATGCCGGTGTAGTGTGGCAGCTTTATCACAACAAAGATAGAGCCGCACCCTTTTTTGAACGGGCAGTTGAAGCATCTCCAATGGATAGGTAATAATAAAACATATGAGAATGGACATACTTGGTGCTGGTTATTGCAACTTTTGCCTCACTTGTTAATTAATAGAACACAAGATCACGTGCTGGTTAACAACCTTGTATCTATAACCTAGTTGGTCATGGATTCGCCTCACTTGAAGTGAGCTGAGTGCAGACAGGAACCTAATAAGGAATTAGAATAAGCAAAAAAACTGAAAGGCATTTAGGCATATATCTATGTAGTTGTCGTGTGACGAATGTTATGTTGTTTTTGATTTCAGCGACGTGCTGGCTGGATATGCTAGATTTCTATGGGAAACAGATCAGGGTGAAGAAGCTGACATACAGAGGAGCAGCAACTGACTGTATATATCAAAATGTAAGAAAGATTCAGTTATAATGTTAGATGCTTATTGCAATTCAAGAAGGCATACATCCATACATAGTTCCCTAGCCATTGTGCTGACGTTCCCCTATTGTAATAATATTAAAAATTATATTTGTTAATGATTCAAAATTATATTTGTTCAATTTCAATTGCTAGCATCATTGGTGTTTAGATTGTTTGATATCTGTTTTAGCATCATTTAGTTTTAGAAAAATAAGTAGAAAAAGGTAGACAAAAATTTATAATCAGAGCAGATTCAATAGCTCAAAAACTCTGCTATCTACTGATAGCTACATACTAGTCACTAATTTATTATACCATATATCGATACGCCTGAGAGAGGCTATTGTTGGTGTGATTCATCACGCCTCAACTTTCACGGTCTCCTTCTTCACAAGGACAGTAGCTTTCGGCATTGCTTCAACGACTGCATTTGCTCGACTTACAGTCACAGGTTCCTCCTTCACCGCTACAGCCGCAGGCTGTACGATGCAGGTATGAACAGGGGCGATGGTTGCCCTCCTTATCGGGCTTGAGCACGAGTACACATTGTCGATACCAGCACATCCACTGCAGCAGTTCCTTGTATCCATTTTCTTCAATTTTACCTCTTTTTATCTCTTGAGTTAAGCAGGGGATTCTGAGTTGATGTTTCAACCTTGGAAGGATATGAGGATATATATAGTGAAGATTAGACTTTTCAAGTCTTCCCCACATTGAGTGCTTCATTCGATACTAGAAACTACAAGGTCATGCAAGGTTAATTGGTAATTAAATTGTGAATTAGAAGGTCGTCTGCCGATTCTAATAAGGTTAAACTTGTGAAAAAAAATGTTAAAAAAGAAATAGTTTAAATGTTAATTATAAAAATTAAATTTAGAAAATGGTAAATAGTGTATTGTGAGGGCGATTGTTGGTGTGATTTATCACGCATTCACTTTGACAGCCTCCTCCACAACGATAGTAGTTTTTGGCATTGCTTCAACTACTGCATTTCCTTGACTCACAGATTCTTCCTTCTTCACCCGGCAGCTACAGTAACAGATAATCAGGTAAAAGAGAAGAGTAGGTTTGGAAGAGCAAGAAGAGATCATAGCTGGTCATCTCAATGACAAAACAGAGCATCTGGATGTTATCTTCACCGAGGGCAAAAGGGATTACAACATCGGCATGGATGGTTAATCGGAGTTGATGTCATCCTTCATGGATAACATGCTGCTTTGCAAGAGTCTACACTTACGAAAAGCCAAATTCTCATCGAAATTGAAAGGCCACATAACGATGGGCTCAAACTTAAGATCATCGACCTAAGACGTTAACCATTAGGCCGACTCATGTACACCTTATTGTTCAGTTTTGTTTTGAGTCGTAAAGGCCGACATATGCGTCTATGAGCTAACCAACAATACACCAATTAAATACACAAGAAATCAAATTGATATTGATTTACAACACAATCATTAAAATGTCATTTGCAACATCACAAATACAATTAACAAAAAACACTTGAAATAATATGTACAAGGTGAAGTATGTGAAGGAAAACTACCATAAGTTGGCAGAACTTAAAAGTGTTACCAAGAGAACATCTCAAGCAATCTTTCCTTCTCTACAAATATTTGGACTCCTATCGCCCTACTCATCAAACCTAAATAAAAAATAAGATAATATTAGAGCTTGAAACTATTTTTTCAGCTGAAAAGGAAAAGCAGTATTTGCACAGGACCATTCATCCAAACCATTATAGATTTGGGAGGAAAAAATTTAGCAGTCTAGAGAGATTGCTAAAATAAGCATTATAGATAAGGGCATGAATCTTCAGAAGACTTAAGCTACAAATACACTTATAAATCTATAATAATAATTGAATGGTAGAAAAATGTGATGAGATGTGAAAGTATACCTGGAGAATTGAACAGACTGTTTGTACTACTGTAAGAATGAGCAAAATAATTGCAGCAGCAACAGATAAGGAGGACCAAGGGTTGCTGAAATAATCGCGTCTCAGCATCACTCTCGCTCTGAACCAACTGGCTTTCCACTGGTGAATCCTATCCTTGCGGTAGTCATTTAACTGTCCACAAAGTTCAGCAAAATAGAAATCACTTGCTTCAGTCACAACTTCCTTGTACAGATTGTTGAACATGTTTGCTACTCGTTCACTCCCACCTAACTTATTCTCGATGATGCCATATGAAACAAGTATATCGACATCGCCTGGAGTATCTATGAAGCTATCCATGAGTATGACATAACTTGTAATATTTTTGGAGAAGTAACCAAAATGGCCTAACTGTTCAAAGGCTACAAGATTCCGGAAGAATGCCTCAGTTGATGAATTTACTGTCAATTTGGGGATGGTCAACACACCTTTTTCAAACGGAACCTTAAACAAACAATCTCCTTCTCCACTACAAAACTTGACTCCAGCTTCTTGTAGCTCTGTTGCACTGCGGCTATATTCAAACTTTCTATCTGGAGGCGGTTTTAGTGTCATATTTTTCGTGTCATGAAGAGGCACAAGCCTTTCTGCTGGAGCATCATGAAGAAACAGAAGAAACTCAACAAAATGCCTAGCATTATTACAATGAGTTGTCAATGGTACCTTGTGTGTGTTACCAACATTCTTGAAGAACTTGTGAGCAAGATGATAGATGGTGAGCACAGTGTCTTCGTTTAAGAATGAAAGATCCACAAAACTCAACAGGCTCTTCATTATGCTTATAGGTAGCTGATTCTCTAGCAACAACATATCATGCACCAAATCATTGTACATCCAGTGATTCTCAAATATTATCTCGTTACTGCCCCTCAGCTGAGTGAAATAGTTTTCTAGGAGAAGTTCAACGACGAATATTCCGTCCAACAAAATCACTTCTGAGAGTTGCTTAGGAGAGAGGTCGAGTTTACCCTCATAACACCTACGAACAAAACTTTCTTCCTTTGCTGCAAATTTGACTAAGGTGTGTAGTCCAATCCCAAATCTGCTCAAGAAATTATGCATGAATCTCAGTTTCGAAGCTTCCATGCCTTGAAGTTGGGGCCGATCATGATGAAGTGGACCAATTGACACTAATCGAGGAGTATAAGCTGCTTCATTTGCATCCCGAAGCTTCTCAGAAACTCTATAGATACATGCTGCATATGATTGTGAAGGATCTACCGACAACTTATCTAATTTCTGATCAAAGGACGATATCAAGATTTCAATCAGTTGAGTTTGTGATTCTTCATTTTCAGATTTCATCTCCTGGTTGTGGGACCTGTCAGAATTGTAGAGACTACATTTAAAAAAAAAATTGAATGTACATTTACAGACTAAGCAAGTTCAAAGTATCTCAAGTATACAAACTTCTATATTCTTTTTCTTCACTTTTTTAGTTCATTATTCAAAAACTAACCAGTTAGTTTCTTTGGTTAAAATGTTGTTGGGATCTCTATAACAATATCCTAGCTGTACATTTCAAGAAATAAATGTTCATCTTGAACATAACTGAAGCTGGCAATCTTAACATTATGTTATTTCTACATATAACCTACATGAATACACGGAGAAGGTAATAAAGAAAAAGTAGCAAAAACGTTTGGCACATACAAGTGGAATATAATAAAAATATTCAATTATCGAACAAGAACAAGAACAAAATGAAAGTATTTCCAAAAGAAAAAGGCAATCAGCTTCATGTCATGGTAAAGTGAGCAATGGTCAAGCAACGTTCCGCCCTCTCATCTTGCTTATAAATGGAAAACCAAGGCTAAAAATAGACAACTAGCTAGGAATATTAGGAGGCAAATCTATATTAAAGAAAAAAAACCAGCTAGTCATGAATTCCTACTAACCCGGCTTGGTCGGTCGTATCATCAAATTCCCATTAACTGCAAGCCACATTCTTCCCAGACTGTTTATTATCTTACAATTAACTTAATCATTAAGCATTGTAAATTGTAATTAGGGCTCACCTGAAAGATTAGCGAAGTAGTTTGTTAACTGTGGAGTCTTTTTGCACCTACAATATTTCAGGAAAGCCAAATTCTGTATATATATATCTCCATGAACTAGGTATGTATTGCATTGAGAAGGAAGAAATCATACCTCTGCTTTTCTTCGGCCGTTGACTGTGTGATTGTTATGGGAAGAGAAAGGAAAGGAAATAGTATGGCAAGGCAAAACCTGCACTGCTCTAGGCCGTTGACAATGCGGTTAGCTCAAGGATGCACTACCACTTACAACGGGCTCGTTTAAGCCGATTTTTCTTCCTCCTTTTTTATTCTTTTAATTAGGATGGGACTTACTTGAAAAAAGGATAGAACTCGTGGAAAGGCAGAACCAAAATACATAGTTAATTCAGCTAAATGAAACACATACTTAATTAGGACACTGCGTGGTTTTTTCTCAGAGTTACTAGCAGAGACAGTGTCGACCATATAGTGCAGCCTATTGGTGAGACGTTTCTCCTCCAATCGATAGGTTGTTTTGGATTTAAATCCCTTGGAGAATAAGTGTGTCAGTGTATTTCTCCTTATTTAGTAGTAATACATTGTTGGGAAAAAAATAACTAGCAGAAAAAGTGTCAATTGTTAAAGTTGAATAATTGTAATAATGACACTTGATTTTGGTTAGAACTTAGAATCTTCAATCGCGACGTTCCACGTGTAAAGCTTAAAACTGATCTTTAAGCGGCTATTTTCCTCTCTTCTTCACTTCTCGGCTCTTTGCTGGTTTTTGCTTTGGAGCACAGGGTGCTCTGCACTTCCCCCCACTATAGCACTATTAAATCAGAGCACAAGGTGCTCCATAGAACTACCCATATGATCGACGGCTCTGTCGTCTACCACTCTTTTCTTCTCTATTCTGATCCTTTCTTGCAGATCTGCCATAATTTTCTCGCGCGATTGTCTCTTTTCCCACGTTATTCTATGATAATTCCTTGGTTCAATGCCCTCCGTTGAGCTCTTAACTACGAACACAAAGCTTTCATCATTCTGAAAAATGCAACACAAAACAATAGTGAACTAATATGAAATTTACGATTATTATATATGATCCGCTGTTTATATGTGCATATATGTATTGACAACATTAGTTCTTTGTGCTTCAATTAGGATTTTTTCTTATATGCATATAAATTATAAACTAAAATATTAGTATAATTTTAGTGGGCAAAAAAAGTCTTGTTATACCATTTATCTACTATAAAAGACATAGGACTTAACATATATATCTTTGATCTTTCAAGATTGAGGATATCCATACATCCACCAAAAACAAAAAGAATGTACATTATATAAAATCTAGTACGTATTTGTCCTCGTGCGATGCACGAGATATAATTGCAACTGAGATAATAAAAAATAATTACAACTTCATATATATTTTAAGTATTTAAGAAATAGATTTAATAAGTTAAAATCGTTTCACATGTGAATCATAGATTTTATTTCCCAAATTTTTTTAGATTGGTGACCCTGAAACATCCTTGTTGACTCAAAGTGCAATGTTTTTTATTCTTGAATTATTAGTGGACAAAATAAGAGTATATAAATTTATTTGTAAATCAAAACCATTACGTAGAATACAAACATATACACGTACAAAAAAATTTAGGATAATTGATACACATTCTCAAAGCATACTAAATTCAAAAGTAATTTTAGACATCTTACTCCAATAAAATTTAATTTTTGAAGAATGTACAATAAAAGTACGTTAATGATTATAACAAGCAATGCACTGTACTGTTGCATATAGATAAATAACAAAGATTATTATAATTTGGAAATTGCACCAACAATTCATGAATTTGTAGCTAGAAATTAAATGTGGACTTATTGGTTTTCAAGTGTTATAGTTTTATATTCGACAGATAAATTATTATTTTAAAAAACATTGTTGCACATAAATGCAAATGAAAATTGCTGCATAAATATGATGTGGTTATTAGAGGTATATTTTTTATTAATAACATACTAAAATAATAAATAATTAAATAAATTATAAATATCTTATTTTTTTCTTTGGTTATTTTAATAACTATAATACCTTTATATACTACACTTATTTTAAAATTTATTTATATATTTAATTTGAAACGAAAGATATATTTGTTTTGAAATGATATTTGTTATGTAAAATAAATAATTAAAATTAGAATAAATGATAAAATATATAAGCAGAGTATCAAGCTAACCATTTAACTTCAAATTATTATAATATAATTATTTAATGTCTGTTTTTTAAAAATTTTATATCAAATTAAAGATCTTGATGTGATTATTAATTTAAGATAAATATTGTATTCATTTTTACGAACGAAGTCATGAAAAATTAAGAATAAATGAAAAAGAAGAAAAAAATGAAAAGAAATTAACACACATAATATACTATAATAAGGTTGATGGTTTTGGAGGGAAAACATATTTAGAAATGGTTTTGGTTTTATATATATAAATAAATAAATAAATTCTGTTGTGAAAAAGGCCAATTCTCAATACAAGAACTGGGCATGAATTTGTGACCATCAACAATTTTGAACCCTCTGAGAATCTAATATCCTAGCTAGTAGACTCTTTCTAATGTAAGCACAGATAATTAGATAACTATGAATGTAAATTATCAAAACGGAAGCAATGATCATGATTCATTTTCACATGATTCATCCTACTATTTTTAATAATTACTCGATCCATAACACGGAAAAATGATACCCAAAAGACAACAGTACTTTAATTATATTTCAATGTGGCATCACTATATCGAAGTTCAAGAACCTAGATAGTAAATTCTTAGATGAATGAAACGACATGTGTGAATGTGTCTTTACTAATACAATGAAGTTAATTCATCAAGAATCCAGAAGTCTTTTTAACGGCATTTACTTTCATTATTGGACAAATTAATAAATAAAAAATGAAATAAAATGGTTAATTGAATTTTAAAAATGATCAATTAATCGATCAAGTAAATGAGGAATTAGTTTGGATTACTTTTATCCATCATAATTATCCTTCACGCACCCCTCTAGATGTTTTAAGAGATAGTAGCAGAAGATCCAAAGAAGTCGGTGATGGTTAAATTTGTGCTGGAAAGTTTGGTTTGGAATTTGGACATGACTTTGTAAAAAGTCCCTCTCTTTAATGCACTCTTGAAACTCCAAGGCTCATCGTTTGAAAATCCCAAGCCGATTCAACCTGCAGCTGGTTCAGACCATCCATAACAACACTAGTTTTTGTGACTAAATGAAATTACTAGTAGTAATGTCCAACGTTAAGGAGAAGATAATAAACGCCTCCCTAAGAATATAACAAGTACATAACAGAGTAAAGTGCATTTTGCAAGAAACAAATCAGTTTCTCAGAGTGATAAGTTACTATATTAGACGAGGTGACCGTTGAGGTAGATGAAGCTGCTGTGGGAAATCTTGTGCCTCTCAGAATCAATCCGTAGTTCCGGACAATCACGAATGTGCAACTCATGTAGTTTGGTAAGGCGCTTCATAGCGTCGAGTGAGGGCAGACGCTTTAACTTTGAACAGTTAGATAGACGCAACCTCGTTAGAGACGAGAGATTCCCAAACCATTTAGGCAATTCTTCTACGACAAAACTCTCCAACTCTAAGCTATAAAGAGCAGTAAGATCTTGAATTGAACCAGGCAATTCTGTCCAAATCTCAGTCCCCGTCAAAATGAGCTCACCAAGTGAGAAGCAGCACTTTTGCAATATACCATCGACTTTCTCTTTGATGTCCACACCCCTCTCGCTCGGCCACACCCTGCTAGCATCCATCTCTAATTTTCGCAATCTGTAGAAAGGCCAATCCGCAGCAGTGGAACTGGAGATGAAATTAGGAACACCAACAATTGTCAGCTCCAGCAAAGGCGATTTCTCCAAGCACTTGAGAAAACTGGGTAGATTCTCTAGGCTCTTTAGTTCCGCCATACACACTTTCTCGAGCAACGGCGCACATAGCTCTAACATTATTTCCTTCAGGTCGTGGCATTCACGTATTTCCAAACTGCGAAGGGACTTCAAACTTTCTCGATGACTTGGATTTACTATCGACTTCAAATCCTGACAACCTTTTATAGTGATCGACTCCACAGAATCAAGGGCGCCTACACCAATAGCTAATTTACTCAACTTGGAGCAATGCCTTATATCCAACTCCTTGAGATTTGTAGCCACTCTGGTCAACCAAGTTGGGATATATTCCAGCTTATAGCAGTGGTAGATCTTCAACAATTGAAGGCGACGAAATGCCTTTACTTCACTCCGTCGATTTTCAGCTGCATCGGCAGATTCTCCTTCTACCCACACTCGCAGCACATGCATATCTGACAAGAAGATACTTTCAAGTGCCGGAAAAATGTCTCGTCCGCCACTATTAGCAGTCTTGTGAAACGAAGAACTCATCAACGTCACGTTGCTCAATCTCCACAAATTAAGAGATTTGAGATTTGGCAACTCCCCCAGCGTCGTGATATCTTGATATCCTTGGCAGCGACTGAGTGTTATGCTCCTCAAGCCTTCGAGTTGGGGAAACCATGATGGAAATCCTCTGCCTTTGATTCCTTTGATCTCTAACTTGCTGAGGTTGGTTTGAGGTTTGAGGCCTTCCAACACAAGCTTATCATTTGTTTCACCTTCTCTATCTGCATCCCATTCAAGTAACAACTCCATTAAACTTGCCTTCTCAAGTAATCTGGCTTTCCCAGCTTCTTTCTGGTCAAGCACATTCTCGAGATTATAAATGTAGAGTTGTTTGAGATTCTTCAAACTCCCCAACTCTTCAATCTTGTATCCTTTCTGCTTGCCCACTCTAAACCTTAGTGTCTGCAGATTAGTAAATGTTCCAATCTGGGGAGGCAACTTTACACGACTTGGAATATAAATTTGCCGTAAACTAACCATATACTTGAACGTACTTGGCAGTTCCCTCAACCATTTCATAGAAGCATTCAACGTTTGCAAGTAATGGAGGTCAGAAATCCATTCTGGCAAATATTCGATCCGTGTTCTTGAAATATCAAGTTTTCTCAAATGTATCAACTTCATAATGGAATTCGGAAGCTCTTTGACTTTATCACAATCAAGACTAAGAGCATGCATAGATGTGAAACCCGAGAACATGTCGATATTAGTAATTTCACCTCTGAGGATCAGCGTACGCACATATTTTGCTGTTTCTTGTGGGATAGGACTTGCATCTTCATGAATCAAGTATCGAACTTCATTGGTTCCATTTGAAGACCCTAAAACATCACTTGCATATTCATGCACACAATCGTGCATCACACAACTTTCAACATTCCCAAGATTATCGCTCTCCACAACCAGCAACAAAGAGTTATGTAGAAGAAAATTGAAAAAATTGTTGCCCATGGACTCCATGTCGACATTTATTTGATCAGGTTGAAGGAAACCTTCTGCCATCCATAGCTCAATCAGCTCCTGTTTCCTAATTCTGCAACCTTTTGGGAAAATTGAGCAGTATGCGAAGCACTTCTTGAGGGATGGTGGACACGGACTATCGAAGCTCAATCTCAAAAAATCTGAGATGAAGTATCCTTCAACATCTGGAAACCATTTTTGTTCAATGGAAGGCCAATCTCGTCGCCATAGTAATCCCCCGACTACATTGGCAGTTAACGGCAAGCCCCAACATGTTTTTGCAATCTTTTCTCCGATGCCCTCATCATATCCCAATGGAAGCTCTCCATTTCTAAAAGATTTTGCTTTGATTACGGACAAGCAATCTTCATTTGATAACTCCTTTAGGAAGTGAATGTGAAGCGGCGTCACTATTGAAGCAACGTCCATAGTCCTGGTAGTGATGATAATGGCATTTCCCTTAGTAGAAGTAACTCCCGATATGGAATTTATGAAGTATTTCCATTTCGGAAGATCTTCATTCCAAACATCATCAAGAACAAGAAGATAAGTTTTTGCGATCAAAGCTTGTAGAAGCTTTTGCAGGATACTTTCTTCACTCTCCACTTCATCGGTAGTTTGTGAAGTCAACGTTGAAAGGATTTTTTTGAAAAGCATGATTGGATCAAAAATTCGAGAAACATGAATCCAAATATGTGATCCAAATCGAGCCTTGACATTTTCATGATTGAAAACTTTCCTAGTCAACGTTGTTTTCCCCAAACCACCTATTCCGACAATTGCAAGGATGGAGAATATCCGATCTTCCGGGTTGTCGGTCAGCTTCTCAACTAGTTTCTGCACATCATCATCCCTTCCAATAAAGATTGGATTTATAGTGAATGGAGTGGTTTCAAAAGAAGCAGCAGCAGCAGGTGCAATTTGTAGGCCTAGATCGGTTGCCCTTTTGTTCATATTATCAAACATCGTATTGATTTCTTTGATTGTAAGAGCCATATATCTTCGACGGGGAAAGTGATTCAAGGATGATAGTACCTTTTCCTTGGCTGTCTTCACTTTCTTGTGGAGAAGATGATATCTGAGTTCGTCCACAGTGTTGTCAGCATCGAAAGCCACTGCTTCAAGCTGTCTCAACCATAATTCGACAGCATCTTGGGAGATGGACTTCTTCTCCGCATCATTCAGGTAACTCTGAGTTATGCCCAAAGTCGTCTGCAGCTGCCGGGCATCTTCATCCAGACCTCTAATTAGACGGCGATCTTCATTGAAAACGTTGATCAGGTTTTGAACCAGAACCTCAATGGCCGCATAAGACATATCTCCATCCATGATTTCGTTGAGAGAGAGAAAAATTCTTGTGAACTTCGTTAATTTCTCTCTCTCTCTCTGTTTTTTTATATATATATATATATATATAAAATGAATGCTTGTAAACTTGTCAATCAGTATTCGAATAATAATAGTACTAATTATATCTAAACAAAACTCCGCCTCTCTTCTACTCATATATGAATATGACTATATCTCCCCCCGTCTTACTTATTTTGATTAGCTGTAAATACAGCAAATAAATTGTTTATTTTTTCTTTAACTTGACAACTTAAATATAGTATTTTGATTAGCTGTAAATATTCTGTCAGCAAATAAATGACAAGTGATTTTATAATTAAAATACTTATATGAATGACACTTTGACAAAGAGAAAATGAACAGTTTATTTAGAGCATGTGATGCTAAATGGAAAATGCATAAAATGTGGAACGTATTCTTGTGACAGGCAATACCACCAACTATTAATCTAATTTATATAGTAAATGTAATCAAAGTAGTTATTGTTTTTTTTGTTTTTCCACTCTGTCCTTTTCTATCCTGGATTTTTTCTTTCTTCTGTTTCCTGATACATATTTTTAAACCTATTTTTTTTCGTTTTTATTCCTTTTTTTCTTGGTAAGCATTTTTCCCTTACTACTACTAATCATGATATATTATGTAATAATAAATTTTTATTCTACAAAAAAAGTATTAAAAATAGTGAAATTAATAGTGGTACATTGTTGCACACAAAAAATTGGAACCAGAAGTGTGTGTGTGTTGGCCTAGCGGTAGGAGGTTAATGCCCGAGGCCAAAGGTCCCAGGTTCGAGTCCTCCGTGACGCGCCTTTAAAATTTCTGCATTTATTTATCAAAAAAAAAAAATTGGAGACAGAGGATCTCATCCGTTTCGAGTGACTATAAAACTAATGCATGTCAGAACAACCTAGAAAATAGGTATAAAAAGTTCGATTTTGAATCTTCTATTGCATTTATACGTAACAAATATCTTTTTTTGCATTTGTAGATTATATATCAATTTAAAATTGTATAAGACAAATATTATAATTTTAAAATCATAGGATTTTACCACATCTAATTGATCAATTTATATAATAAATGTAATAGAATATGTCATTTAAAAAAAATCCTCAACCAATTTTAAACTTTTATGCTATTACTTCAAAAAATTAGGCTATTATGAGAACGTGTTAAAAATTGGATTGAGTTTGCAAAAAGGCAAAAAGGTTGAATTTTAATTTCCAATTAAAATATTAATATTAATCAATAATGGTAGGCCAAAACTCATGTCGATCGGATCTTTCCCAAAAAGCTAAGCTCATCATTTTCTCTCTCACACACAAACACAGGAGATGAGATGGCGGAGGGTGCAGTAACAATGTTGTTGGAGCAACTGAAGGAGGTCGGTTTAGGGCACAGGGATATGATATCGGGAGCAGCACATGAGTTTGAGCAGCTGCAGGAGGAGTTTGAGTTACTGAAGGCTTTTCTAAAGGAAACGAAGAATGATATTCAGTATGTCAAATTGAAGGGACGAATAAGAGAAGTGGTGTACGAGGTGGAGGACGCCATCGACACTTGCTTGACCACGAACCAATCCAGCCTCGCTATTGCTAAAGAGGTCAAGTCCATTAGAGAAGATAAAGTGCGCCCACTGATTGACGCTATCAGTAGCTTTCCTTATAAAGTAGTGCAGAGTACTGCTGATGAAGCTGAATCCATGGAAGTTCCGCAAGCTACAAGAGAAAGAGTAAGTGAAATACATATTCCCGTCCTTTTTTCTTTTCTTTTTCAATTCGAATTATCTCTCTGTTTTTGTTTCTATCCCATTTTGTGTGGATCGGTTGCTAAAATTTGTCTTCCTATATGTATTGTGTATTAAAGAGACAATATTAAACTGTCTGTTGGAATTAAACACTGTCTCGTAGACCTAATTTTGTCAAGCAAAAGTTTGAGAGAGTTGTGGTTTTCAATTTTTGTTTCCACTATGCTTCCAAATTGCTGCTTGTTTTAATCCTCACATTTATTCACACAGGATACACCAATCAGGAAAAAGATAAGAACAGATTTAAAAGATTCGGAAGATATCATAACTAGCTATCTCATGGAAAAAACAAAGCATCTTGATGTTATCTTCATTGTGGGCATGCCTGGACTGGGGAAGACGACAGTAGCATGGAATGTTTATCAGAGCAATGTAATCAGCTTCCACTTCCCAATCCTCATATGGGTCCACATCTCCCAATATTTCAACACGAGGAATGTGTTTCTCCAAATCCTCGAAAAATTCATGCTCAGCAGCCAAGACACATCTTACCTCGATGATGCTGAGCTGTCTCAAACTGTTCGTGCGTGTTTGAAGAAAGAGAAATTATTGCTAGTCTTAGACGACGTGTGGACTGTGGATGACTTCATGCAAATCAGGGACGTGTTGCCATTTAAAAATTGTGAGAGCAAAGTCCTCGTCACCACTCGGCATGTTGCCGTCGGTAGGGCATCTAGTCTTTACAGAGAACCCCATATGCTGCGGCTTCTAACACATGAAGAAAGTTGGATGCTCCTCCAGTTGGAGGTGTTTGGGGATCAGGAAGGCTGCCCAGAAGAGTTGAGCGACATCGGGAAGTATATAGCCCACATGTGTTATGGACAGGCACTGGTAATAGTTGTGATAGGAGGTATTCTTGCAGACCAACTCATGAGATCGCCATCGAAGGCGTTGCATGAATGGAAGAAGTTGGAGGAAAATATGAGAGGTGCCTTGCGAAGTGACAACTGGGAGAGAAACAAAAGTGTTTTAGCGTTGGCCTACCAGGCGTTGCCGGATGAGTTGAGAGCATGTTTTGTCTTCTTGGGTGTATTTCCTGAGGATTATGAGATTTCAGCTGACATGTTGTGCGGGATGTGGATTTCAGAAGGATTTGTACCGCCCAGAAACGGAGAAAGCGTGGAGGTTACCGCGGAAGAGAATATGAAAGATCTTATTCGCAGGAACTTGTTGAATGTCGAGAAAACTAATCACATGGGGAAAGTTAAAACTTGCCGTGTTCATTCTACGATACGTGAAGTCTGCATATCCATATCTAAGGATGAGCATTTATTTCGGGAGATCAGACCTCAAGATTCAGAGGTACTGAACTCTCGTCGTCTGTGTTTGAGCTCGGATTTCTCAGGGTTTCTATCTGAAAACCCACGTGGTCCGCATGTTCGCTCGCTCTTGTGTTTCCACGAACAACCTGTCTACTTGGAGCCGGAATTGATATCAGTTATACCGAACGTCTTCCCAAAGCTTAGAATTCTGGAGTCCAAGTGCATTGTGTTTAACCAATTTCCAGCAAGGCTTACCAAATTACTTCATCTTAGGTACCTCACCCTATACATTCAAACTCTCGAAATTCTTCCAGAAGCAATTGCCCGACTATGGAACTTACAATCGCTTGTACTCGAGACAAAGTCTCGTTCTACCACAATGAAAGCAAATGTCTGGAATATGTTCCGACTGAGGCGTCTGAAGACAAGAGCGGTTATTGTCCTAGATAATGAATGGGAAGGTGAAGCAGGGGCAAACCTTCATACGTTGAACAGATTGGCGTCTGAATCTTGCACAGAGGCCGTCTCCAGAAGGGCTAAAAACCTCAAAACCTTGGGGATCTCTGGGAAATTAGCCTCTATCTTCCAAACTAACTTCCTAAAAAATCTGGATGCACTTGAAAAGTTGAAGCTTGAGAATAGAATAAGCAACGGTCTTCCCCAACGGAACTGTTTCCCACGACATCTCAAGAGTCTGACATTAACCAAGACAGGCCTGGGCTGGAAGCACATGTCCACATTGGCCATGATCAAAACCCTCGAGGTCCTCAAGTTGAAAGACAATGCATTCATTGGAGCATTATGGAGAGTTCCTCGATATGACTTTCCTAGTCTCAAACTTTTGATCATGGTAAAGATATATTTATTTCAATGGGAGGTCCCATACGAGGCTCTTCCTCGTCTCAGGATTCTTGTGGTTAACGACTGTGAAAACCTTAGAGAAATTCCAGAGTGTCTGGGAGAGCGCCTTGAGAGATTGGAAATATATCGTGTTCGTCACTCTCTTGTTGAGTCTGCCGTCAAAATTGCCAAAACATATGAGGGAAAACCAAAAGGCAAACATGGGGTTGAATTCAATCTCACCATAGGTGCTGCCTGGACGACCCAAGTCAAGCATCAAAGCAACATCTTTTTCAGTAAGTTGCAAGATATAATTTTCTCCCCCCAAATTTGACTCAATATTCTTTAAATCTCATTGTTAGTGATTTGCTGATTCATGCAGGCTAACCAATCAATTCCCACAAAACTACCAAACCTTCCCGTGATGGCCTTGAGTGCATGTACGCGAGTCGTACGTGTCGCGCTTCCCTTTATGGCACAGAGGATCCCATCCGTCCCTGTACAATATTTCATCATGAAAAAACTTCCAAATGTGTAATATTGAATAACTATATATGTTTGTGTTGTGGTGTGATCGAACAATCTAGTTTCACCACTAACACGTATTGCTCATTTGTGCACTTGCTCTCGTATTCACTATTCAATAGATTATGAAACCTCTCTACATTATTTGCTCAACAAATCCGAATTATTGCAATATGAAAAGAAGATAGTTGTTGACCATATATGGGAGCGCATTATTCCCATTTCCCTATTCGGAAAACCAATCTCGATTTCTTCATCTCTGTTTTTGAGAAAAAATTCCAGCTTATATTTTCTAAAAACAAAATCTCACCTTTAAATATTTTTCACAAATTGTAAGGTATGCAAACGATGTACAAGATATCATAAAGATTTCTATTTGAAAAGTAAAAGAGTACAAAATTAATATATGGATTGCCCCAGTAGTGTTCCAAACGTTGCATTTGAAGTTTGGACCACGTCTATAGGTACCCACGTCTATAGGCATCGTATATGTTGGAATGAACTCATCTTCGAATAATATTCACACGTTATTTGTTGGTTAATAGTGTTTTGTATTTCTAATTTTCGGTCCTTTTTAATATATGCCCTAATAATTTATTTATTTTCATCACATATTCTCAAACTTCAACTTTTTCCATCAAAATGACGTTGACATATTGACATTACTGAGGACTCGTATCCGTGATGCTTAGGCTCGGACATTAACCTCTTACGACTTACCACTAGGCCAACACATGCACACATTATATTATTGGCCCTTATTTGTTGCACGTTAGGTGTACCGTGTACGTTAGATAGAAAAAACTAGTTGCACTTAGTTTCAACTTTAACATCTTGTTAAAATTTAAAAATACGGTATGAAATTTGTCGTCACACTAGTGAGGTTCTCAAGATTATTCTAGGGAGCCTAATACTTACCACTTAAGGTTCCGCTCTCTTTGGTGGAAAATTTATCATGGGAAAATGAGGGAAAAGAGAACAATTGCCCTTTAAATTTTTCCTTCTTTTCCATCTGCTTATCTAAAAAAAGGAGTTTTACTATTTCTTCCTCCTCCTTTTCACTCAAATGGAAGGATAATATTATTCCACTTGCAAGGAGTGAAAATATTATCCTTCCATTAGAGTGAAAAGAAGGATGAAGAAAGAATAAAACTCATTTTTTTAGATAAGGAGATGGAAGGAAAAATTTAAAGGATGAATGTTCTCTTTTTCCTCATTTTCCCATGATAATTTTTCCATCAAAGAAAACGAAATCTAATTGAATTATAAAAGGAATAAGGGGTCGGAGTTCTGATGAAGCAGCAACATAACATGTGATAAGATCATGTGAAAACAAGTTGTGTATAGAACGAAGCATAAGAAATTTGATTAATACACGATTAATAAAAAATTTCGTTGAAATTTTGTAATTACAAGACGAATCTTTTTTTGGCATCTTTTTGTATTTTAGGTTTAAAATACGCATCAGTGTTGAAAGAGATACATGTAGCTTATTTTTGTAAGTGTTAATAATATTTGTAGTAACCACCAAAGGCCCCTGCAGGCCACCAGCTATAACCAATTTCCAATGATTTATTATTTTGTACCTCGAATATATCCGTTGGCCAGCTGGGGAATATGAATGAAATAAATGACATTTTGATATGAAATAATGTTTTAACTAAAGAATCCGCACAGGCCATGACCGAACGCGTTTGTACATCTCGATCGTCGTTTACTTGATCTATATTAACTCCATAAAAATAAAATATTACAGTAGACAACGAAATCTAACTTTTGAACTGATCGATTCCTGCACAAAACGCCAACGACTGATAAATTTTGAATAGGTAATGTTAGTGTCGAAGACACTCAAGTTTTGCCCTCTTCATAATTGCACATTAATTAACTTATTGTGTGTACTATCAGAATAATTAAGGGAAAAACGAAAATCAGGGTAGAAGACCAAGTCAAGCTTGGGAGCAGCTTTGACCTTGTCCACCAAGCCGAGTTAGTTGTGAGTTCCCTAAGTTTTGGGGAGCAAGCACAACTACTCCAGAAGTCGGTTGAGAGATCTCAATCCTACTTCCTTTTCGTGCTGGATAAGACTATCTCCACCTATAAATAAGAGGAGATGCAAAGCTACATTCATCCAGAATTTCGAGTGCAAAGTCTCCAGCCTAGAGCTTGCATATTGTTGCTGTCATTGTTGGACCTACACCTTCAACATTTAGTCTACAATTCTCAATAAAGTGTTTCTGTGCATTAGAGTTAGAATTCTTGTAGACTAGGTTGATATTAGTTGTAGATGACACAATTTATAAGTCCTGTTTGATTAGCAACTCATACGACAGATTTAGAAAGTAATTCTATATTCCGTCGTCAGAGTACAATAGGTTTTGGTTCCGCTAACTGTTGTACTTGATCATGATTTACGAGTGTAGTGAATCCATTCTACAAGTTAGTCCATAACTTATAGATAAAAAGTATCCATTGTGTGCATTTTACTTTCCGCTGCTGTTCTTTATTTATTTACATAATTGTTGGAACATTGTCTATAACAATATTTCCAACATACTTTGGTTTGCTGGAAGCAAAATCTTTCAGGTAATACGTGCGCAGTGCGCTGACTTGGTATTAGGTGTACCCAAGTCAAGATAAAATAAGTTACAAGTTGCTACTTAACTATAATATGTTGAAGGAAATTTAATTTGATCGCACATGGTGAGGTTCTCAAAAAATTTCAAAAATATTTGTTAATGTGCCACTTCATTAAAATACAAATGAACAGATAAGGTTTTATTTTCTTCTACTATCAAGCAGCGACCCCTAGTACTATGTGACAAGAAGTCAACAATATTATAATCTGTGCTATTTGGCGTTAGGTGTACCTAAGTGGAATTAGATAGACTAAATATTGCTCTTATTTCAACATCTTGGAAGAATAATTAATTGGATAGCACATGGTGAGGTTTCTCGAAATTATTGTGCCTACGCTCTTTTGTTTATAATAGGAGGTAAGAAAGCTCAATCAATTTGCCACTTTGATTAATCTAGAAATACACTTCACTTCTCAATAAAACTTAACAATTGAACTAAAAAACTAGCAAAATGATCTCTTATAAGTGTTTACAATCCAATTAACTAAAGACAATAGTGTACCATTTCAATTGATAGAATCATAGAAGCCCAAGATGAAAAGAAATTTCAAATGTCAACTCGAGGAATACTAAGCCCAATACCAATAATTAAAAACCAATGAACTAGCCCAATAGATAGTAAACCCAAACCTATCATATCTGTCTCTCAAACTCATGTTAGGTGTGTTACGTGTGTGAAAGTTATGTGTTATGATTAATATGAACAAAGTTTGTCTTTCATTCACTTTAAAGGAGAGCATTACAACCGCCGGTCAAGATGAATGTAGGGGACCAAAATTTATGTTGCAAACGGTTAAAGATGTTATTATGCATTCACTTTGATTTACATGGCAAAAATTTGTGTACATTAGATGTATGGTGCATCTAACTTTCTTTGCTTATAAAAATTCCAGACCGAACAAACTTGAGCTTTTCTTTTTAGAAAAAAGAAAAAGAAAAAATATCTGAACTGAGCCAGGAATAGAAAAAGCGAATGGGGAAGCCCACTGATATTCCAAAAGCCCAAAATTAGTAGAAATCACGAAAGTTCGGGATTATCCGATGCTTTGGCCCAAGATACTTTTTCAAGTTCTGTAAAAAGATTCGCAAGGCCCTAAACTAAATTTCCATAAATATGTTTTCTTAATTAGGGCGCGACCTAGACTATATCAATTATCATAGTTCAAATAATTTCTATAGACTGATAGTTGGTATGTATGAAAATGCCAGAAAGATTGAGTTCTAGCTTTGGGGAATGCATTTAGCAGCTATAAAAGCAGATTCAATAGCTCAACACAACTCTGCTACATAACAGATTTATCAGACCATATATAGATACGCCTAATACGTGCTATTGTTGGTGTTATTCAGTTTCATCAAGCCTCAACTTTGACAGTCTCCTTCTTTATGATGATGTTGTGCAAATTCGCGCACATTCATTGGACCCATCAGCTTTGACCACTCTTCAGTATTTTGGTCATAACTTCTTCATTTAAGCTCCAAATCACGAACAGTCAGATGCGTTGGAAATCTAGTTTGAATACCTTTCTATACATATCTTACCCATTGTCAGCTAGTCTCCAAGAATCCAGAGAGTTACGCGCACTCAAAGCCACCTCAGAAACTAAAGAGTCACTTTTATATGTTGTTGATTTCAAGAGTCTTTCATTTATTTCATACATGAACTTATCTTTGCAGTGTAGTCTATAAATATATAGCCTATCTTATGTAGTGAATGGGGATAGAGTTTGAGAATTGAGTTCTCAATCCTTTATCGTTCTTGAGTTGGAAGTCGAATTTAGCATCCTCTCTTGTTTTATATTCCAACCCTCATCACTTTACAAGGACAGTTGCTTTCGGAATTGCTTCAACGACTGCGTCTTCCTCCTTCTTCACCGCGATGCAGGTATGAACAAGTGCTACGGTTGCCCTACTTATCGGGCTTGAGCACGAGTACACATTGTTGATACCAGCACATCCACAAGCTGCACTTCCTTGTATCCATTTTCTTCAATTTTACCTCTTTTTATCTCTTCAGTGAAGCAGGGGACTTCTGTGTTGGTGTTTGATTTTTGGAAGGATATGAGTATATATATATATATATATATATAT
>JAYJMF010000025.1:2887788-2899245 GCA_036873715.1 Salvia sclarea | reverse complement strand
TGGAGAATTGTGGTAATGCCATGTAGGACCTAAAATCGAGGTATGAGCTCGATTTATTTTGCTATATAGAATAAGATAGATAGATAAATAGGATATATTCAAACAATTATAAATAAGAAAATTTAGGAAATTATAAATAAGGAAAAGTGACGTAACATATGAAGGAAAATGAGGTCTTAAGTGGCAGAATTCTTTAGAATTAGAATTATATATTGATTGACGTGTTGGTGAAAGTTTCTCGCTAACAAGTTTAGTGAAATGACATCAACATTGATGATTTTCAACTCTTATAACAAATTATATAAATCAATGTAAACTTTTTGGAACAATAAAAATACCAATAGAGATGTAATGTATGTAACGTATTATAATGTATATAAAAAGTGAACATATATATAAAATCTATATTATAAAAAAATGGGTTCGGGTAGCGGGAATCCATAGCTAATTTCCCAAATCCGTCACGAGTATTAGTCTTCAAACCCATACCCACCCCAAACCTATTTCATACTTACCCAAACCCGACCCAACAGGATTTGGTAAGTGTGGGTATCCTCGAAAACTTGACCCGTTGCCATCCCTAAGTGTAATCTTTTCCTCAATTTTTTTCGGTATAATGTTTATAAATATAAAAGTAAAACAATGTTTGTGTTGCTTATATTCAAAGATAGTTTTGGTGTTGATTGCACTGAAGAAGAAACAATGGATGGTGAAGGATCACGGAGGCCCAAACTTATTAGATCAAATGTGGCCACTATTATAATGATGAATTAATTGATATTTTCTTTTTCAAAATAGTAACACCAAATTATTATAGACGTGAGCTATCTATTAATTATGATGAGGAACTAATTTCTTTTCAGAACAAGAATTTATAATGTAAGTATACTATAGATGTAGCATAAATATATTGAGTTTCGAAACAATAAACATGAATTAATATTTTTGTTTCATCATAAAATGAGAAGAAAACATATCTATGGATATGAAAGATTCAGAAGAGGATTTTCAAATTTGTACACAAAAACAAATAGTAAAATAATTTTGTTATAAAATTCATTTTCATGATTCAAATATTAATCCATGATCTTTCAAAAAGATTTTCATGTATTTCTATTTATTTATTTACTTTATAATGAACCCGTGCATGGATGAGTGTTCCAGTTTACTAATATGTAGAGACGTCAAATTAGTGACAGTTTGGGGTGATGTATTAGTAGGTTTAGACCAGAAAATTAAATGAGTTGGCCCATTGGGCTTTAACCCAACAATTTAACCAACCAACCCGGATTTAAGTGGGCTTAGGTCGACCTGAAACACATGGATACCACTAATTTTTGTTTGTTTGTTTAAGTTTGAAAAACAATTGATTACACAAATTGTGGACTTTTATTTTGTGTAATTTGAGTTGGGAGCATAAACGAAACGATAAACATCTACCCTGATCTTGCATTGAAATCATTAGATAGTAGATTATACTAAAAACTCCCATCAACGCAACTATACAAGGCTAATACGAAAAAGAATATTTTCGAAAGTAGTAACCGCAAAATATAACTAAATGTGATCATGCACACATCTAAATAATGTTATAACATTTATAGCAACCAACGACTTTATATTAATTTATATAAATTCACATAATAATTATTCAAAATTAAATCTCATTATACAACTTCAGATACCGAATCAAATTAATGAAAAAGGCTGGATACAACTAATTGTTTATGTAAGTTGGAGAAAACTTGATTACACAACTTGCAAATATATATTTTTAAGGTTGAGTTGGGGCAATAAACGAATTGAACCAGGAAATTGCTATGAAATACGCTACTACAAAATCTCATTCAAACACAACGTTACTGGAAAAATATAGTAACACTATTATTATTCTAGAAAACAAATATAGTAAGTAGAAAAATTACTACATCAGATAGGAACATCGTTTAAAGAGTGAGATGAGATTTTAACTAATGTTTGCCTCATTAAACTCGAAGATAATGTGTCCCACCTTAATTACTTTAATGCGGGCTTTAATGACTCCGGGGCCCATCAAATTATCGTAAAATAAAATACTATAATAATGCAGAGCACCAATTTTAATAATTGAAAAAACGAGTGAATAATTAGCAATAATTCGTCCCAAGAGACAATCCTTAAAATTATAAATAGGAGATTCCTAGTCAAAAGAAAAAAAGAAAAAGAAAAGGTGGGGAATTAATTAGTTCGAGCGTGGGTTGTATATGAGAAAGTGACATTTCGTCTGATTAGGTAATGAAATTGAAAAGAATGATTAGAAAGCGGGGGCCCGTGAGCATGTGAAATCGGGCCCATTGCGCCCATGTGAACTAATACAGTACCATTCTCACAGGCCCGTTTGGTTTACCTTATCCCATCACTATGACTATCAATTATCATCATGTTTCTTGCACATTTGACGTGACCGTTGACCAAACACTCCCTCCTTCCAACAACTCATTTTTTTTTTTTTTTGAAAAAGATAAACTAAATGAAAAAGTTCTGTAATTGTCTGTCTCATCCATGGAGAAGATTAGACTTCTTTTATTTTAGTTAAACTTTTTTATAGATTTTAAATACTAGGTTATATATGTTGTGATTTGCCCAACTATCATGTCATTGATTAATTTTCCAAATTGAGGATGTGTACCAAGTTTTGAAATCTATTCATTAACTGCCGAAATTATATAATTAGCTAGGAAGTGTGTAACTTGACTCTAATTGTTTCATGAAAAATTAGAAAATTTTCAGTTGACAACACAATAAAATGAGGGGGCCGGTTTGATGGCGTCATACCATGTAACTCTGAAATACTAAAATACTTATCTAGATAAGATTGTGATTTCATCTCCATCAAGGACATTTATTTGGGAACGGATGGTGTGGATAAGATTGTGATTTTAGTGTTTTTTTCATTATTAATTTGATATAACTTGATATTTTAGAAGTCAACTATTTGGTTATAATTCGAAAATGTAAATATTGTGTTGGTTGGACCAACCTTTTTTCTAGTAGATCTTCATTGTATAATAGAAATAGATAAAATTTTAATTGAGTTGGTAGGTCCAAGATTGGGGTGGAGTATTGAAAACATGATAAATATTCCAAGCTAGTTCTTGATATGGATTGTGAGTTTAAATCAATCAAGTTTTGGACATATATGTACTTTAATTTTTTTGGCCCCCCGTGGATTGTTAACTAGAGTAGACATGCATGATTGTCGATTATCAACTCCTCTATAATAGACATTTAATAACTTTGTCATATTTTTGTATTATTTCAAATCTGTGAACTAGGAACTCATTTTTAAATAATTTACAATTAAAAATAATGTGAAGAACCATCTATTTAGAGTTTGGTGAAGTTCAAGTATTGGCGTCACGGGCATGCATATTCAAATATAGTACTCTATATTGTAATTAGCTTTGAAATAATGAAGGTTTATATATGTGCGACATTAATTATATGTTGAGTTCATAGGCATATAATGAAGGTTGATTTTGAAGATAAGATTCACATGGTTGGATAAGCAGAATGTTGAACAAGATAAAAAGAATTATAAGACAAACTGACAAAAGGTAATGTATTGTCAAAAAATGGTCCCTTCATAAAACCAGCTGAATTATGCAATTAAAAGCAATATTCATTGTATTTGGCGTCGGTTTTGCTAAGTGAATTGTAAGGAACATTACTTTTGTCCCCGACCAACTTAAATGCTTCTTCTACATACTTGCTAGTGCATGAACTAGCTAGCATCTCTAAACACTTTTCACGTTTAATTCTTTCATCCATATATAAAAATGACCTCATATTAAAACAAAACAATATCAAATTATTAGTGTCATTCGAAGTGAGGAATATTTGAAAAATGAACAGACGAGATTATATTTATGAATTTAGGTACGGCTTTGGATTAGTAACGTCGCATTTTATGTAATTAAAAAGCGGAAAATATAACTAAAAGAAAAAATATTGTACCGTCGGAACTTGCTAGAGGCTCATTTGGCATTACTTTGCATGCAGTGAAAAATTGTTAACATGATTTTTTCCCTCTCACTTCTTGATCTTGAGAATTATTTCCAAAAATCTACGTTAAAAGGTTGTGAATATATACTCGATCGCTGATGCTTTTTGTTTGCGTCAATTTTTTTTTTTTTTTTTGAAATGGAGATAAAACCATAGTACTACTTGTAAGACTTGAATGACATATACATTTATTTGAAAATTAAAAGGATATATTATCTGTCAATTAATGTGAATTGGAGGAGTCTGCCATAATAAATCGTCAAGTTGTATTACGTGCATGGTTATGGTTGGCTAACTTCAGTCTCCGGTGTGAACGCCAACTTGCAAGTTTCACATGCACAAATGCCATTTTCTTTTTCCTTTTCTTTTTCTTTTTATTTTTATATAAATTCTCAATCATTATTCATCGATATGCGTTACGTATATTTATATACTGTATACATAAATCCGCAAATCATACGAGAGTCCTATTCACATTAAATACAAGTCTCTCTCTCTCTCTCTCTCTCTCTCATGTAGCAAATTAATACACCTTTTTCAAATGCCAATACTGTATTTTATGACAATATTCAGATTCTATTTTTTTACATGCATAATGTTTGCTCTGAGTCATCATATATAAATGTCACAATTTTATAACAATAACATTTACTATAAGTTTCACGGCATTTTAAAAATGCGTTACTACTGGAACATGTTTACCACTCTTTTGTTTTCTTAGGTTTCATTCTCTTTTGTTTTCTTAGGCTCCGTTCTCTTTGATGGATAAATTATCATGGAAAAATGAGGGAAAAGAGAACATTTATCCTTTAAATTTTTCCTTCTTTTCCATCTTATTCTCTAAAAAAAAGGAGTTTTACTCTTTCTTCCTCCTCCTTTTCACTCAAATGGAAGGATAATATTATCCCACTTGCAAGGAGTGAAAATATTATCCTTCCATTAGAGTGAAAATGAGGAGGAAGAAAGAGTAAAATTCTTTTTCTTAGACAAGGGGATGGAAAAGAAGGGAAAATTTGAAGGCAAAATGTTTTCTTATCCCTCTTTTTCACATGATAATTTTCCATCAAAGAGAACGCAACCTAAGAAGTTAAGCATGAATACTTTGCTAGTGTAGATTCTCGTTCTTGTAACGAGCATTCCTACAATAATTGTGTCCCTTTAAAGCTCTCTCGTAAGGTTGGTATCAACTGCTAAGTCTACTCCATTTTCTGTGGTAGCCTGCTGATTGGGATGAAGACGAGGATGGAATATGGAGACCAAAAAAAGTACCAAACCCAGCATACAAAGGCCCTTGGAAGCCAAAGGTACTACCTCATCTTACTTCACAACCTAACTAATGATTTTTAAGCATTTATATCCCTAACGTTCTTTACTTGTGCTTCAGAAAATCAAGAACCCTAACTACAAAGGGAAGTGGAAAATTCCTTGGATTGACAACCCTGGTAGGTCTTGACTATAACAAGAAATTTCATAAGCTGGTAGCTAAATACTGCAACAGCCCTTTCTACTCATTGTCATTACAGAAATCGAGTGGATTTATCTACAAAGCAATGGCATTTATAATCTTCTCAATTTCTTGCTGCAGAGTTTGAAGATGACCCCGACCTTTATGTCTTAAAACCGATCAAATATGTTGGTATAGAAGTTTGGCAGGTATAATGCTAAGACTTTACTTAACTTCAGAATTGTTTCCAGTTTCATATTATAAATATACATAATTTTGTGTATGAACAAAATTAAGATATGTTAGACCTTAGCTATATACCGTCAGGGTCCTTTCTCTTCGGTTGCCAATTTACCATAAGAACGGAGGGATAAGTAAAGATGTGAAGAATTAATCACATTTTAGTGGCCCCCATTTTTTTTTTTTTTTTTTTTTTTTTTATCTCAAGTTCTCTAGGGTGGCAAATAAAGTTTATCACACCAATCCTCATGATAATATTGTGACACCAAGCCCACATGATAATATTATCCATGATTGGAGTAAAAAGAAGGGAAAAGACCTACCCTAGGAAAATTTTCTTCCTAACCGAGAAAAATTCTACTCTACAAGACATGCAAAAAGAATGGAAAATTTTCCACCATTTTCCATCAAAGAGAACATACTCTCATTGTACAATCTGAAAATAAAATTGAGAGCTATCCAACATTTTCTGAGATGTTTCCTATGTTGGGTTCTGTTTATAAATTACCTGTGGAAACATAGTAATTTCACATCTTATCATGCAATCAGTAGGTGCAATAAATATCTTAGGCATGTTTAAAGAGCCTTCTGTTGAAGGTTCATTCCAATTTACAGAAAGCTGCATTCTAAGAATTAAAAGTACATACAACTGTTCTTTAGTCTTTACCAATATAAAGTTAAATGCACAATATAATAGCTCTCTTACATTGTCCTGTTCCAGGTGAAAGCTGGTTCAGTGTTTGATAACATATTGGTTTGCGATGAACCACAGTATGCAAAAGAAGTTGCTAGCGAGATATTGGCAAATAGGGAGGTAAAAATGCCTTAAGATTGTTCATATATATTTCTCTGCAGCTGACTTGATTGTCTAGCATGATAATTGTTGTTTGGCTTAAAAACCTCAGATCGAAAAAGAGGCATTTGAGGAGGCAGAAAAAGTGAGAGTAGCACAAGAAGAGGCGGTACGTTTCCACGTTGAATGGCCATTCTTAAAATATCTGTACCTAATTACTTAAAAATAACCAAACATTTAATTGAATCTGCAATTTTCACATGATTTTTTAAACGTTGCTATTGCAACATCGTCTTTTATTTTGTTCACTAATAAAACTACTCCAGCAAATGACGTTTCTTCAAGGTACACTGTTACACATTAGAGAAATTTTCTGAAAATGTTGGAGATATAGTTTTAAAAAAATTATAAGGTGGTGTTGTAATTGCAATGTTAGAAGTAATGTGAAAATTGCATATTAGGTAAACATTGTGTTATTTCCGATTACCAACCCTTATAATTCTATTCCTTATTGTACATCCAGGATGCTAAAAGAACAAAAGAGGAAGGCAACGACCGGAGGAAAGTCAGGGATCGCCCATACCGTCGAAGGGTACGCTTATCCTCTCACCTTCACTCTCTTCTCTGCCTGTGATCACCGATCACATAGCTTTTGTCATTTCTGCATACTTTTAGCCATCAATAAAGGTGTCAAAACCAGGCCCCGTGCGACCCAATTTCTCAAGAGTCTTGGGCCAGGCTGACTGTTTGATACCTCTAGTCATTATACAATAACCAACTCATCACCCCAATGTAAGGAGGGAAATCAAAATTTTAAACATAAGGGAGATTAAAATGTTAATGAAGAGTTTCTTGTAATTAATAAGCCAAATTTTCATGGTTGATCACTGTTATTGATTGATTTAGTGAAGTAGTTTGTAGTGTACCTTATTAAGTAATTAGTTGCATCAATTTCCTGCAGCATGATCCTGAAGATTACTTGGATGACTACCATGTAAGCTCTCTCTCTCTCTCTCTCTCTCTCTCTCTCTCACACACACACACACACACAGAGCACATATTCAGTTCGTCTATCAAGGCTTATTCCCATCATCTTTCTTGATTGCAGGATGAGCTCTGAGTTAAGCTTCCAGAAAAAAACTTCTTCTTGGCTTATGGGAATGCAGTCCAGCATCTAGAATTTCTGATCTATACATATAAAGATCAAAAAATGTATCATTAATTATCACGTTATAATTTTAAATAAACTATCATTGAGCATCCATCGGTTTTTGGAAGCAAGCGAAATATAGATTACTTTATAAACTTTAGAAAAGTAGATTATCCACATGAATATACTACTAACTGATATTTCTAGTTGACATTCTAAAAGGATGAACATACTAGCATGTATATAAAAATAAGAAAATAATGACAATACGTCAATATGTAGATGAATAGATAGTAGTATATTTCAGCTAACACGTTCATTTTAAACTTTCAACGACTCCTTGTATTTAAAAATTCTATATATGTAAGTATCTCGAGTATAAGCATTTTATCTGGAAAAAATAGTGTCTTTTGCCTATACCAACAATTAATTTTGACTAAGACATCGCATTATTTCGCATACACCATGTAATATACTACTAGTATTTTTATATGTTCGTAACTAGTACTATATTTTTCTATTTATATTGACTAAGTTGACATATTCATAAATGACGTTTTCGTAGGGACGTTCTTTCGCAGAATTATTATTTTCAATTAATATGACATATATATACACTGTAATTGGCTTCGACCTGAGACTTTGAAGAGATGCCAGCATAAACATATGCAAAAACTTCAACTCTAATCTGTATTCTCTCGCTCTAGATCTGGGTTTTGAGATCTGATGGAAAGACGACAGAAAATGGGGCACATTTTATAGCGTCGAAATGTAAGGGAAGAAGTCCAACTAGGACAACAAGGCAAGGTACCAACAAAATCCAATTCACCCCCGATGCTCTTTATTCACACTCAAACTCTGTGTAACATCCCGCCCGCCATCTCTAATGACGGATTAGCCGGGACTGTTACTTGGAAAATAAATAAGAAATAAAATATACTAATTCTTGTTGTGCCATTTCATTCAATAAGGGAAGAAACTTTTATTCATGTGTGTAAAATCTCGATTTAGAGGATTTGACTCAACATCAATAGAACTATCATAATATAATAACATGCTGTTTTGCAGCGGAAAAACGTGTGAGCTACACATATGAAGATGTGCACTCAAGGTAACATTCCTAATCAGCGACATGACATCTTTGCTCAACACCACTCCATTCCATCACCAGCTCAACCTGCACATCAAAAACGAATATGCAGGGCTGAGTATACTTTCAGCATTTTATGATTAATTCACATTATTAACATATAAGCTTAGCTAAGGTATCAAACCTTAAAATCATTCCGGCCATAGCGCGGTGTTACCTATCAAAGTAAACTGAGAGACCTTGTTAACTGAGACCATATCCTTCTTTTTATATTTATTAAAACGAGACTTGTCCTCTCTTAACTTTTATCATAAGTCTAATTTACTGTCAATGTTTTGAGGATATTCGATCATCTTAAAGATAAGCCATGATGAATATTGTCATTACAGAACAACACGTGGTTAAATATGCTTATGTATATCCTTCAGGTTCTCAAACATTTCTACACTTTTTTAACTTTTTGTTTAACATTCAATGCTAAGAGTCCATCTCGTTCATAACTCCTTCATCATAACACTCACAAGGTGTTGTTACTTCATTTCATCATTCCCATTAATATCTGACTAATATAGCAAAGGTCACAACGTCTATGTGCCTTATAGGGACAAGGTCAACCTTATCAACAATATTTTGTATCATAATAACTTGGTATATTACTCTAACTGCGAGAAGATATTACTATATCAATCTTGGAGATTTAGGCGATAAATAAGTCAACCTATTGTTTACTTCATTGCTTCAAGGTCGAAGGGATTTATTATGACAACTTATGGGTCGTAAGGGTTCACAATTTCACAAAGAAAATTTGTGCAGGAGTCGGACGAATTGATATAACACGTAAATCAACCGATCAAGAATCAAACTGTGTGATCAAAGGGATAAAACCCAACTGAACTTTGAAGAGGAACTGGTCTTTAGGGTCCGAAGACCAGAATGACGAGTATTGAGATATCTTTTGGTCATATGGGTTGGCCAAGCCCATCACAATTACTTCTCAGTCGCAGAAAGGGACTTGGGTTAAACGATGATATTTTTACTGATTTCATTGAATGTGGCTTTCATTTACCATTGAGTTTAGAAGGATCTCAGATGGCTTCTCAACTGTATTGTAGTCATAGAGTTCAAACTTAATGACAAAATCTGTTAAGGAAAGAATTATACAACTCGCATATTTCTTGACGGGTAATCATAGGTCGTCAGAGTTTGACTTTACTCTATTTCTTTTCAAAACTCTTAAACTTTTAAGTTGCTAACATTAAACCCAAGGTTTCTTCAAGATCTACTTTCTACCGAGCAATGATCTGTTTATCCATATCTGTAATTATATTAGAACTATTAAGTTGCTCGAATTTATCTCTTTGGGAATTCTAACGATAAAGGCAATAGTCAATTCAGCTCCGTTTCATGTGAGCTGCTGAATAGGGTGACTATGCCCATGTCTCTAATCACACAACGATATTTCTTTTTAGAATATTTGGCGTCACCGTTCCTCGACTCCTTCCTTCTTTGTACATATCATTCCATTACACATCGTTTTGTTTCATTGAAAACTCTGCTTCTTTAGATAAAATCTAAAACATTCTAAGTTCTCGTTCTTTCGTTCATAACATATCTGTCAACGGACAATAGGCAAATCCCACTAATCCACCATTCTATGTTCTTTTGCATATGTGATAATACCTCTTAGAATAAATCTAAGTTCGTCGTAGTAATAGGCAAATTCCACTAGTTCATCTTTCTATGTTCTCACATAGATGTGATCATGCGCCTTAGAGTAAATCTAAGTTCATATGCATGTTTGTTTCCTCCATAACTTCATTCATCATCACTTTTCATGTAATCATATCATTCATCTTTCATCAGTTTCATAGAAACTACTACTTTAAAAAGTTCTAAAGCTTTCTAAGTTCTCACTTCTCTTGTCATTCACTATTCTACCTTAGAGTGGACATGCATTCTAAGGTAAGACTATGTTCTTTGTGAAATCCTTAACATTTAATATCAAAACTGATTTTCATCCTTCTACTATCATTCTCATCTTAATTTCCTTTATCATGTTTCACTGAAAATTCATTTCCAGTGCATTTTCGTAACTCTCATCATCATCCTCATCGTCGTCATTCACAAATGTAATAACCAACATTTTGAAAACATCCATTCATTCATACTTTTCGCTTCTCATTGAAACAAAGTTTCAAAGCTCATTCATACTTGGCATGTGATTTAAAACTTCAATCATCTTACTCCATTGGAGAAATGATTTACCTTTTTCCTCGTTGAGCGTGATGTAATGGAGTGTTGAGCATTGTCAGCTGAACTCATACTAGTCTAGAGACTCGATCTAGACTTGGCTTTGAAGAAATTACTGGTTCAGGCAGACGAACTGCTCTGATACCACTCTGTAACAGCCCGCCAACCCTAATGACGGATTAGCCGGAACTATTACTTGGAAAATAAATAAAAAGTAAGAATACTAATTTCTGTTGTGCCATTTCATTCAATAAGGGAAGAAAACTTGCATTCATGTTTAAAAGATCTCAATTCAAGAGATTTGACTCAACATTAATTTAACTGTCATAATATAATAACATGCTGTTTTGCAGCGGAAAAACGTGTGAGCTACACATATGAGGATGTGCACTCAAGGTAACATTCCTAATCAGCGACATGACATCTTTGCTCAACACCACTCCATT